>VXBZ01009850.1:468683-510513 GCA_013399135.1 Heliornis fulica | reverse complement strand
TTGTGACAGCTCTGCAAAGCCGCCGCCGGGGTCATGGCGCGGGCGGCCGGCGAGCCCCGGGGGGAGGCCGCGCCGCCGGCTTGAGGCGCGGTGTAATCTCCGTTCAAGGAGGCAGTGCGTGACCTGTGCGGGCGGCGAGGGGCTCTCCGTGAGGTGACGGAGCGCGGCTCGTCGCCGAGGGATGCTTTGGGAAGAGCCGGGAAGCCCGCAGCGCCGCGGGCGGGGGTGTGCCGGGCAACCGCTGCCGAGGGACTGGGCTTGGCCTGTCCGCAGCTGTGTCGTTTGTCCTTGGAGTGCGGGGATTCTTTTGTCTGAAGGCAGCCCGCAGGGAGCTGCACTGTGAAATCTAACCGGGAGACAGCACCGGCTTTCTAAGAATTTCTGATTTCCTCAGTCTTGGGGTGTTGGGTTTTTTCCTTCGGATTTTCATTCCCTCGGGTTTACTATTTTGAGTGTGCTCACAGCTGTTTTTCCTCGCCCTCATCGGCAGGGTATAGCGAAGCATCGTGTCATGGAACACACTGCCTTCTCCTCTAAAGACGACTCACACCATGGAGACACAGCACAGCACAAATTCCAAAAACTTTATACTAGGGAACCACTCTCTGAAAGGACTTGAAAACATTTTGGTTCATCTTTTTGCCTCTCTTTAAAGCTAAATCCATTAAACACAGAGCCCAGTTTACTGATCCTTACTATCCATCTGAAACCTGACACAAGCATTCCCTCCCAACCAGTATCCCTTGCCCTGAGCTTCAGTGAGCATAATGGAGACCTCCCCAAATTAAATAGGAGTTTGTAGAGCTACAGTTAGTTCAGAATCAGGGCAACCCTCACCTGCATCTAGCAAGGTGTCCCCAGTTCACTCAGGCCTCCCACGCTGTTCTTGCAGATGTGGTTCTTCCATGCCCACTAAATATATGTTGAATTTCAGGAGACCTCAACTTGCTGTTTGTCCAGAGCTTTCTCCTAACTCTTGCCTCCAGCTCACTGTGCACCTAATCTATAATTTTAAGCTAAAGGAAATAAAGTCATACAATTGAGCTTATTAAACAGACATCACAAAGATCCCGACTGACAGGAGTTATTTAATCCAAGTCATTCCACAGACATTACTTACGCAGAAGTAACTAATCCAGTAATTAAATACAAGGTATCAATCAGATGCTGATTTGAAAGGAAAGGGATTGAAACATAGTATGTGGAAAATATTAAAACTATAATGACTGTTAAAACGATAATAAATTGTCAATAGTCTCACAGTGTCAAAGTGTTCAGACAAGTTCATTAATATCCAGATTGGTACTTTGCATACTGAAGGGTATCACATTTTTGCTGACAATTACTAGCTGAGGTTTGAGAACTGAGACACAGTAGTGGAAGAACTATAAAGAGAGAAAGCTGTTTCTACAGGCCTTTTATGAATTTAACAACACTGTCAAGTCCTGTTTTCCCAGATGGAAATGAAAAACTGCAATAATCAAACAAGTTTATGATTCCATGGAATCCATCCTCGAGGTGGTACCAGGTCACTCGAACACCGTTGTCCTCCAGTCTCTTCTTGTAAAGCAAGCCATCATCCCTCAGCACATCATACTCACAAGTCAAGATGAAAGTCTCAGGCAACTGCTGAACAACAGCATCTTCAGCTAACAGCGGGCACAGGTTGAGCTCACAGAGTCGTCTAACTTTCTCAAAAACTTCAGCCTTGAATTCACAGGGCTTGTGAGGTTTGTAGCCTCTGACCTTAAATTCTTCAGGGATGTTATCTGGACTCACCCACTTCCTGTACTTCAGCCTCATATCTGGAGGAATATGAGAGCCCTCCAAAACCTCTTGCATGTGCAACGCATCCCCGTTCAGGTACTGCAAAGCAAAGAAAGCAGCACGTTCTCGGAATAACAGAGGGACTCCTCTGTTCTGCTGGTAGGATGGCAGGTTGAAGTCCAGTGCCTGAAGGCCTGGGTAGATCAAGACCTGAGCACGCAGTTTGGGCAGGTCTGGTCTACCTGCAAGGGTCTGGCTGACAGCTGCAGCTAGATTGCCCCCAGCACTGTCCCCACAGACAATGACTCGGCCAGGATCCACGCCGTAGTGCTCGATGTTCTTCATGAAGTGTATGGTGGCACCAAGACAGTCTTCATATGCAGCAGGGTATTTGTGCTCAGGAGCTAAACGGTACCTGATACACAGAAAGAGAACAAAACTAAGAGAAAGAAAAGGCATAACTGCAAATACAAATTTCCTACAGCACCTTGGATTTCCTTTTGCTGTTGGGAGTATTTTTTCTTCATCAAAAAAACTCAAAACAATCTGGTGTCCTTATCTGCTGAAATGGTATTTGTCCAACAGCTTATCAGAGATAAATGATGGTCAGTAGGATGAAATTGTAAGGATATAGGATAATTGGGATCTTCTTCTGAAGAACAGCACTGATCAGAACTTGAGTGACACAAGTTCATTTTACTCTTCTGTTGTAGTCTACATATTGTAGGCTGTGGATGAGGTGATTTCATCAGTCTGCATCTCACCTTTACTTAGGCATTTTCCTCTTAAGGGTTATTTTTTTAAGTATCTGGGACAGAGTTATGCTTTTCTACATTATCAGTATTAAAATATATTAGCATTTGATTCTTAGCTAGAAAACTACTTTAAGTTTACAGGGTGATTACATACAGGTGGTTGGACTAGATGGGCTTTAAAGGTCCCTTCCAACCCAACACATTCTGTGATTCTGTAATAAACAGTTCACTGAATCACCATCTTTTTTTATTAGCCAGTTCTGGACACATAAGACCACCCTCCTGGAATGCATTCCTTCTTTCTGTGTGGTGCCAGCATAGCTCTGTGTCGTGGGTTACAGGAACCTTACTTTGGGGTCCGTTCGTGCTCACCCTGCGTTAGCAGACTGAGAAGGGGGATGAAATGAAAATAGTCCCCTTGAAATTCTGTCTGACCATCTGGGAGCCTGGGGAAGTGTTCCATGAGGGAGGAGTGTTCCCACAAGACGTGCAACGCTGTGGTGCCGAGAAGTTAAAAGAAACACTCAGGCTTCCGTGGGGTAGCACTGACATAACTCACCCAACAGACACAACCACGGATTCGCTTTCTCTGGCAATGTAACGGCAGATCTTTTCATAGGAATCTGCAAAAAGGGGTGGGGAGGGGTGGTGGGGGTGTTAGCTGNCCATGCCTTCTCGACCCTCGCCCCCACCTCCCCTACTCTTGTCCCCCTCAGCCCACCCGCCCCTCCGGGCAGGCAGCCGCGCTCCGCCGGGAGGGCTAAGCTGGCGGAAGATGACGGGAAAGCTCGGCCACATTTCAGACCCTCCGCCAGCGTTCGGGTCAGCACTGTCCCACCCCGTCCCCAGAACATGACAGCGGTAGCGCAGAGCCGCGCTGCGGCAGAGGCGACGGCCCGTCCCGCCCTACCGATGCTGCAGTACAGCCACCCGCCGCCGTGGAAGAAGATGGCGCCCGCCCGCAGTCCGGCAGATGGCGTACGGGGCCGGTAGACCCTCACCGGCACCCGGCCGAACCGCGCGTCCCACAGCGAGAGCTGCGGGTCCGGCCCCAGCTTCCTCCCGGAGCGCACGTAGCGGGCGAAGGCGAGCTGGCTGCACACTCCCATCTTTTCCAAAATCTTCCCCTGTTCGGAGAGAGGGAGGAGAGCCCGGCTGAACGGACGGCGGCCTCCTCGGGGGACAGCCGGTAGCGGCGGGCCGCCTCGGGGGAAGGCTGCCACACGCTACGCCCGGGCAGGTTGCCGTGAGGGAGAGCCCGCGCCTGCCTCCCCGCTTCCCGCCCGCCTCGAAGCCTGAGGGAGCACCCAGGCTCCGTGTTGGCGGGGATCAGCCTGCGCCAGAGCTGCAACGATTTGGTCCTCTCCAGAAAGCTGGCACGGGAGAAGATGGAGCCGTGGTGGTCCCCTGTGAGGCTACGCGCCTGGGCAAGCGGGGTTGCTTTGGTACCGTGCGCCTGAGCAGGTAGGCCCACACGTCCCACTGACACTCTTGTCAGGCAAAAATGTCTTAGGGAAGGAAAAAAAGGATTTTCCTTCTCAACATCACCAAGTCGCTCGGTTTTGTACTGGCTTCCCACCACTTAAAAGGCTTTACAGCCCAGAGATTGTTCCTGTAAGGTTTCTTAGGAGACTGGTTTTATCAGCTGAAGAAGTACCTAGACTTCCATCAGCATTACTGGAAAGCCCCCAAAATGGCCTAAAAACATCATCTGTGCTGAGCTAAAATGGATATCAAAGCCATCTCACTTTTAAAAATAAACTGAATTAGGGAGGCTCAGCTGATAACAGTGTGGGGCTGGCTTCATTCCCATGTAACAGGGAAAACCTGACTGAAACTGAGGTCTAACAGAAATTATTTCAGCAAAGTTACCCTCCAAAGCCAGCCCTGGAAAAAGTCAAGGCTTATGTCTTAACACAGCCAGTGGGATTCTGGTATTTACATATATAATCTTATAAAAATAGCACCTAAACCACATTTCTGGCAGAAATCACAGCAGAATAACTCACCAGAGCAGATGCACTAATCACAAAAGCAAGGACAATTCGAAGCTTTCCAGGATGATTCACTCCAGGAGGGATACAGAAATTGGAGTACTCGGATTGAATTGTTCCCATAATTGCTAGTATGAATGAAGCAATAAAAATCACTGGCAGTATCATTAACAGTATATAAAATAATGCCATTTCACCTAACCAGAGGTGAGGTGTCTGCACACCTGCTTTTGATTTAGCTTTCCCAGATAATAGTAAACCTCCGAGTAGTCCAAATTACAGCAGATCTTTCAGGTGCCACACATTTTAAAGTCCTTGGAAATGTTGTGCAAGGTGCCAGCAGACATCACATTGGAGAAGAGTCAGAGGAGACTGTTTAATTTCCTGTTTAGCTTCACATTAATTGTGGGGCTGATACAGGGCCTGGTATTCTCTGTGGTATTCTTGGATTGAAGATGATATCAATGACTTCAGAGATAGCACTACTGCATGGAGTTCTAGTTTATGATGGGTTGCTATTGACAAGCAGCTCCAAATAGTATGGAGATTAAATTGTCTCTTGCATCTGATCTACAGCCAACCATATTGCTTCTTGTATTGTGGACATTCTTTAAGTAGTTTTAACAAAGATATTTAGAAAAGACAACTGGGACTTGCACAAGGAGAAAAAAAAAGCTACCTGAGGTGTGCTCTACACAAGTAAATGCATCAAATCTTATTTTGTTGTTACAGTAGCACAGGAACAAGTTTTTCAGCACACCTGTATATTTGATAAACAGGAGAGCAGTATTTCTTCTTAATTTAAACAAAACTGTTAATAGAGTATCTTTGTTGGGGACAGTTTGAGTTCAGTTTTTCAAGTCTAAAATACCAGTTACTTGGCCCATAGAAGTTTTTCCTTCATGTGAGTGACTGGGAGTCTTACACTCAGATGCTACATGTAGCATACAGCACAGGCACTGCGTTACAGCATTGCAATACCAGTATCTTTGTCCTTTACCAAAAACCTCAGCCATCTAGGAAGAAAGAAACCATAGATCATAATTGACTCAAATGGGTCAGACCAGATGTTGATTTAAAATTTTACTGCATCTTTAATATTTACTGAGAGAGTAGCAAGTATCTGTCCAACTATATCATAAAAATAGGCAGAGTGCACATGGAATACTTCAGACAGCACTAAAAGAAGCTTTCATAGCATCCTTAAATATCTTTTCCAGTGGTCACATAGGCATAATTACTCATTAACAGATTGTATGTGTCTGTGCACATATATATATATATATAAAAACCCATCTTTTATATTGAATTGAGAAACATAAAAGACCACAGAAACTTGTTACTTCTTACAGAAGAAAATAAAATTGTTCTTATAAGCTTTTTAGGAAGTTCACAATATTATCAAGACCCCTTTTTCCAGATGAAAATGACAACCAGTCACCATTACACAAATTTACGATTCCATGGAATCCATCCTCGAGGTGGTACCAGGTCACTCGAACACCGTTGTCCTCCAGTCTCTTCTTGTAAAGCAAGCCATCATCCCTCAGCACATCATACTCACAAGTCAAGATGAAAGTCTCAGGCAACTGCTGAACAACAGCATCTTCAGCTAACAGCGGGCACAGGTTGGGATCACAGAACCTTTTCACTGTCTCACAAACTTCTGTTGTAGTGTCAAGTAGCACATGTGATTTGTAGCCTCTGACCTTAAATTCGTCAGGGATGATATCTGGACTCACCCATTTTCTGTAATTTAATTTAATATCTGTGGAAATATGGGAACCCTCCAAGACCTCTTCCAGATCTGATGCGTTCCCATCTAGGTACTGTAACATATAGAAAGCAACACGTTCTCGGAATAACAGAGGGACTCCTCTGTTCTGCTGGTAGGATGGCAGGTTGAAGTCCAGTGCCTGAAGGCCTGGGTAGATCAAGACCTGAGCACGCAGTTTGGGCAGGTCTGGTCTACCTGCAAGGGTCTGGCTGACAGCTGCAGCTAGATTGCCCCCAGCACTGTCCCCACAGACAATGACTCGGCCAGGATCCACGCCGTAGTGCTCGATATTCTTCATGAAGTGTATGGTGGCAGCAAGACAGTCTTCATATGCAGCAGGGTATTTGTGCTCAGGAGCTAAACGGTACCTGATACACAGAAAGAGACAAGGGTTTCAGAGATAAATGCATATATATTCTGCAATATATAGCTGAAAATGCGGGTTGCTGCAGCCAGCAATTCCCTGATGACCTCAGAATTGTCTCTTTTTCCACAGGTTGATCATAAATCAACTGCAGGTAGTTGGACCATGTGGTGCACATGCATCTGTTATGATACCTGGTTGGGATGTTTCTCAGGTATTTAACTACACAGGAGTACTCAGCTGCCAACCATATCTAGGGTTTACTGACAGCCATTCATTTGGTTTAGGCTTTAGCATTTCATTTGTCGGATACAAGTGACAATCACAATGACAATGGTTTATGTCTTTGTTACAGAAGAAAGATTTCTTTATATTTCAAATCGTTATGTCAGGGAATGATAATAATGTTAGCTTGTCATTCACTTAGCTTCTGTTAGCATGAAGCAGGTTTTCCTTCAATAAGGATGAAGTTTTACTATCTGTTTACTATCAGATTTGAGTTTAGAATTTGAGAAACGTCAATTGACGAGTCCCACAGAAACAATTCTGTGAGAATGAATGTTGCTGTGACCAAGGAAGTTGTAAAGTGATATAGAAAAATAGAAAACAGCTCTAGAAAGTAGTAGCACAAGGAAAGACTCACCCAACAGATACAACCAATGATTCACTTTCTCTGGCAATAGTACGACATAGATTTTCATGAGTCTCTAAAAGAAACACATTTGGAGGGTTTTAGGTTTAGTTTGGTTGGTTTATTCCAGAGTACTTATGTTGTTTATTGCATAAGTCAAAGAATTGCAAGAAAAAAAAAGCAAACTCTCTTATTTCCTCTACCCCTTCCTACACAGCTTCTCATATATTTTGTACCCCTTTGTCTTCCTATTTCAGTGTTTGCTTACTGTGGCTTTGCCCCTCACGTCTCATTGTCCTTGTCTTTAAGAAAAATGCACATATTGCACAGCAGATACTGTCTTCTGTCAGCAAGGCTTAGGAGAGGGCATCTGTGTTTATATTCAAACTTCATAGCTGCTACAGATCAAGTGACGATGAACTTAAGCATTTATGAAGTAGATATTTAACTAAATTACAGTATGTTTTCTGTTAGATATCTTACCAAGACTTCCAAATACCCATCCTCCTCCATGAAAAAAGAGAACTCCTCTCCTCTGGTGGGCAGATGGAACCTTAGGCTGGTAAATCCTTACAGGCACTTTCTCAAACCACAGGTCCTCAATGAAGAGCTTTGGATCCACTCCTTGAGTCTTTCTATCTTGCATGTACCGGACAAAGCTAACCTGACTGCAGATGCCAATGTTTTCCAAAATCTTTCCCTGTTGAAAGGCAAGGAGAATGGAGAGTTCACTCAAAAGATTCTGTATTTTCCAAAGTAGGGGAGCTGCATGGGCAGTATACTCATGATGTCCCAGTCGTATATTTTAGGACAACCATAAAATATTTGAGTAGTTGCACAGGTATAGTACAGCTGAACCACTGACAGTAGCATTGTGTGAGATTATGTGAACAGCAGTGTTTCCTGAAGAACACAATCCCAAAACAGTGCCTCATTAACACAACTGGTTAAGTACAACAGCCCTTTGCTTTCTCAGTGGGTCCTTTACCCCATACTGAAAATGAACTGAGAAGTAGAACAACTACAGAGAATATTGTCACCTTTCCTTTCAGGTTGTTTGTTTTCTTTCACCTGTGTTGTTTACATTGCAGCATGTAGTTCTGGTTTATGGTACTTACAGGCAGTCTATAGATGATAAAGAGAACTGGCTTTTCCAGCTGCTTGAGAGAAGTAATCACTTCGAATTTGCAATTAGAACTTGTGCGCAACCAAGACATGAGAATACTTATCTCAAATCTTTTACTGTGTTCCACTATAAACTAGAATATATCTGACAGAGAATTTTTTTTTTTGCCTTGGGTTTTTATTATTTTCAACAGTTGGTCCCTCATGGAGATGTTTAAGTATTTTATTAAACATATGCATGACTTCTAACACCTAATATAATCACAGCGTCTATACACCCATCATTACATGGAAATATTCCTAATTCAGTGAGATCCTTTCCCAGCAGAGATCAGCAGAAGCTGAATGCTGGTAGGAACTTCAGCTCTTGTGCACTGGTTACCTTCCCACACTTTTACAGACCAGTTCACCAAAAGGAGCACGGTGGGCCAGAACCTTTTGTTCCTATCGGACAAGCCTGCTTAGTTGCTTGCTGCAAGAATTAGAAATAAATTTTCAGGGGAGATGGAATTCCTTCAGCTCCTCTTGGGAAACATTACCTAATTTTGTCACTTGTCTGATAAAAAATTCCCCCTTCCCGAGATTAATTCTCAAATGTTCAATTTTTAATTTTAGCTTCAAAATAAATACATTAACTCCTCATCCCGAATTCCAAGAAAAGCTTGAAAGCATGGCACCAAGACATCTGAGAGATTCTCAACCTAGGATGGAAACAGAAATGATCCAACGTGTCTAAACATTCTTAATCATATTATTGCTAGGTTAGCACAGTGCATTGCAGAAGCAGTCAGACTTTGAATATCTTAGCCAGAGTTTATGTACTGCCTAATGCAGGAGCTAGGCAGAGCTGTAACAATACAGTGTAGTGAAAAAGGTTTCTCTAGCAAACCTGCTTCAAAAACCTGTACTTCAAAGTATAGCATGCAGCACGGTAGCTATGCCCTGCCCTCCCCTAAAAGTGAATTCCAAGCAGCGTTCTAGGATTGCATAAAGTTACAACCTGTAGTTTCACATTTCTTCCCCGAGAAATCACAGGTTAACTTACCACCACAGCTCTGCATATTGCAGTTATATGAATGATTCGAAGCTTTACAGGCTCTTTCACTCCAGGAGGAATTTCTGAGTTGGAGAAATCAAAATTAATTGCCCCCATGACCAACAGTATAAATCCAGCAACAAAAGCTGCTAAGAATAGTACTAGCAGTGTGTAAACGACTGCCATTTTGCTGAGTAGCAAAGGGATCTGAGGTGTCTTTGACTTCACTTTCCCAGATATCTGTGGGCTGTTACTTCCTGGTTCTTTGTTCGTCATGAGGTTGCTCTGGTAAACCCTTTCTCCTCCCTTTTACAAATACATTATCAGGTATCTTTCCCTCCTCCACACTCTCTCTTCTACCTACTTTTTTTTTTCACAAAAAGAAAGTGGGTCAAAGCCCTGAATTCATTACAAGACCATTCACCAGCATTATTTCAGAATTTTTGTGGCAAAGCAGACCATAGCTAAGTGTTATGAATAAACTGCATTCATACAAAATTAATTAGAAGTGGAAATGGACACAGGGCATTTTTGTGCTTTTAAGTTTGTGACACTATAAAACACTAATCTGAAGAAGTTTCTCTAGGATTAGAGAGATACAGGAACCTGCATATGATGACTATCTCTCTAAAGAGCCAAATGGATTGTCACCAGTGCTGTTTGCTTTGAAAATTATGTCATTACCTCAGTCTCAGGGTTTTTTTAGTATTTATGTTTTCTTCTAAAAGAAGAACATGTTAAATAAACCACAGGGGACTGAATGTATAGATTCATGATGAGGTTACCTGGTATCAGTAAACTTTAGTAACTTTCTGTCCAGCAGGTACAGCATAAAATTACTTAAGGTAATCAACAATTAAAGAGTTTCAAATCAAACTGCTTTATCTTATTATGGAATGGGATTGGGCTAATGTAGAGATGTTCTAGTTTAAATAATGCTCGAGATAGTCAAGTGCCATATCATTTTAGTTAGAAAACTTATTAAAAATGAAAGTACATACTTTCTTTCCAGTGAGATTTTGAATGTTTTAATAGGGCACATAGTCATTCTAAAATATTCTGAAGTAGAAGGAAATGCTTTGTTTAAATACAGCAAAAGCGTTCCTGTGTGATCTACTCTAGATGACCCTGCTCTGGCAGGGGTTGGACTGGATGGTCTTTTGAGGTCCCTTCCAACTCCTGACATTCTGTGATTCTGTGAAATGTCCACATGGAAAGAACAGAGGGGCCCACCCACTAGTGCTTCTAGACTTGTGTTATGTTTCCACAGTTATGTGATCATATACAATAGCTTTAGATAGTCTCATCTGATAATTAATTACTGTGCAGAGCATATATTTAACTAGGTGAAATTATCTGACTGTGGTCTCTATCTGTCAGCATTGCATTATTTCTTTCACCATCAAGTGTTAACTCAGGTTTATCCATGAGTATGTGTATAGCAAATGTAACTTGCTCTTATAATGGAAATATTTAAAGTGCTAGTTGTTTTTATTTTGTTGTTGCTGCTGTTGTTGAAAGCATCACAAAATTGCCACAGCATTACAGTGATAATATAGTGTTTCTCTACCTTCGTACATCTGTGATCTTCAGAAATTTTTCAACACCCATAACATAACATCTTGACCATAAAATAATCTTGAAAGGAAAAGAGTCCAGAAAGGAAAAGAAATCTCACCCTGTCCTTCCCTGATACATACACACTCATTAACATTTAGGGATTGCTGTGTAAGAATCAAGTTCCAAAACAAAACAGGATTACTCAGACTCCAAACAAAATCAAACCCATACTAGTTCCAGTTTGGAACATCTGCTTTAGACAGAAATCTTTTTTTTACTGAACTTGTACAAGAAAAAAAAAAAGCTAAGTGTAGTCTTTATGCAAATTAACCCTCAGAATTAAATTGCATAGCTGCATTTTCACTGTATGACACGAGATTTCACAGAACCTGAGTGACTGGTCTCTCCATCTGATACCTTAAACATCTCCTGTCTTTCACAAGGACCAAATTCAACTCCAGCTGTTGTATTCAGCATTTCTGGGCAGTCAAAGGATCTTCAAGCAGAGATGTTCTTGCTGCTTGCCTTGAATGCGTACCAGCTGTGCAAAGGGACTTAAATTGCAGGAGTTGAAGAGAAACAGCTGTGCCAGGTGCCTCCCTTTTGCTTCTCAATCTTACTGTTGTTGTGTTGTAGTAATGTTTTCTAGAATGGTGGAGCTTTAAATAACCTGAACATTCGCTTCAGAGTCATTACAAAATCAGAAATTACAATGCAGTCAAAATACGAAACATAAGTCAGAAGTGATTGCATTCTTTGCCAAGCATAAGTTCACCAAGGATAATGTAAGATTTGCATCTCTGTTCTGAAAAATACTTTTATAAACTGTTTATATAATTCACAGTACTATCCATTATCTTTTTCCCAGATGTAAAGGATAAAATCCCAAAGCCAAAAAAGGCTATAACTCCATGGAAGCCATTTTCAGAATGATACCAGGTCACTGGCACACCATTGTCCTCTAATCGCTTCTTGTATAACAGTCCATCGTCCCTAAGCACATCGAACTCACAGGTCACAATATAGGATTCAGGGAGCTGGCAAATAGTGGAGTCTTCAGCTAGGAGTGGGGAGAATGTGATTGCCAAAATTTCTTTGACCGCTTCGTGGACTTCAGGTTTATATGAAGTGGATTTCTGTGGTATGTAGCCTCTTATCTTAAATTCATCAGGAATAATGTCAGCACTTATCCATTTTTTATACTTCTGTTTCATACTCTCAGGAACATGGCAGTTTTGTATGACTTCTTCCATAAATGAAGGTTCTTTATTAAGATAACGAAAGCAGAAGTAGATAACTAGCTTCCGAAACAACATGGGGACTGAAGCGTTCTGCTGATAGGAAGGCAACTGAAAATCCAGGCCCTGCAGTCCTGGGTAAAGTAAGACCTGAGCACGTACTTTGGGGAGTTCTTTTGTATTCAGCAGAATTTGGCAAATCACTGTAGCAAAATTAGCTCCACAACTGTCACCGCTTATGATGATGAGAGCAGGATCCACATGATACTCTTCTAAATTCCTCATAAAGTACAAGGTGGCATTGAGACAATCGAAATACTGCCCTGGGTAGGGGTGTTCAGGAGCCAGACGGTATCTGAAATGTCACAGATACTCTGGTTATTGTCAAAGTAGTTGCAAAAAATTAATTTGTGGGGATTGTGATTGATGGATATGGTAGTTGTCTAGGCCTTCTTTTATTTTTAGAAATAAAATTTTAAAGATTTTATTTCTTCTTAACTAGTGTAGATTGGAAAGACAAACCAGTGGCGTTACAGTTATTTTAGAATACTTTGCCTATATGCAGATTTGTAAATTAAATGAAAGGCTAAAGCCAGAAATAGGCAGCACGATCTAAAATAGTAAATATTTTCAAGATATTTTTCAGAAATGTTGCAACTATTAATTGTGTTACTATAAATACTTGTGTGTAAAAGAAGCACTTACCCAACAGACACAACCACCGAGTTGCATTTTTTGGCAATATAGCGGCATACTCTTTCAAAGGCTCCTAAGGAGAAAATTCATTAAAAAAATTATGTTTTAAAAATCAGATACCCTTTTAAATTAAAATATAGATCCTTGAACATGTGCTCTGTGAAAGGCACTGCAATATGAGATTGATGAGTAACTTTTGCTATGCAAGGGGTCTGTACGTGTTAACATATCTTCTGGTTATTGGTTGATGGCTGTTAGGGCACAGTATAAGCATGTGAGAATGGTAATACTGGGGAAAAGTCTAAGTCTCTCTAGGCTGGTGTCACATCTCAGCTGGTGGTCGAGAAAAGATGTCTAAGGAGAAGCATAAGGTGAGGACAAGCACTTATAGTACAAGCACACAGGATGTTGAGGCTCAGGGCACTCCTTTGAGACAGAAACTGTGTCTTACATTTAATGCCCTCTATTAGTTTCTTCCCTGAATTATTCAGACCACTTCTTGAACCCATGATTTCAACATTAAGAAGTTAGTGCAATGGAGAATTGCATAACTTGCTTACAAAGGTGTAAAGAACAATTTCTGGCTTTCATTTCAAACCTGTCACTCACTACTATCTGGTGACATTAATTCAAGGACTGCAAGAGATGGTACATAATCATTCCCTGTTTGACTTCTCTTGCTTCTCATGCTTCAATCTCTTGCTTCTTCTTCCATCTTTTCTGGCCTGAAGAGCCTATTCACTTACTCTCTGTGGAAAAGCACTTTTCTCACATGTGCAGCATTTCTCTGAATCTTGCCGGTACTGCTCTATCCTTCCTGAGGTATGGCAACCAGAACTATAACCAGTGTACCATACTGGTGCACCATGGATTTATAACAGGGGCATAAAGAAGTTTCCAGTGGGTTTGTTGTTGGGGTTTTTTTTCCCCTTTCATAACAATAATTCCTATCATTTTATTTGCTTTTTGACTGCTGTTGTGCACCAAGTTGTCATTATCAGGCAATTTTCTACCATAATCTCAAGATCTTCCTGCAAGGGAAGATTTCCTATTTAGAGTCCACTGCTTGCCTTATAAAGTAAGGATGATCTGTTCATCTGTTTGACTTATTTACACACCATTTGACCTGTCATTTTATTGTCTAAGCCTTTGATATCATAAAGACATTCTGCATTTTTTCAGCCATTCATTTACTACCCTGATTGACTTAGTATTGTATCAGCCTTCATCATTGTTTCTGGTTTTGTTTATATTGATTAGCACTGGTCCCAGCACAGCTCTACCTTATGGGAATCTCATTGGAACCTCCCTCAATCCATCTTTTTTCTGTCTTTTAATCACTTTTATCCAATATCCAAATGAAAGATCTTTCTTCTCACTTCATGTGTGTAGCCTCTTTAAGAAACTCTTTGGGAAATCAACTTATCAATTAAGTCTCTTTTATTCATGTGTTGGTTTGTGACACATGATGACTTCCATATGCATGGATTTTAAGGAGTAAGTCGTATTTATCTGTCCTCTGGTTCTGGTCTTTGTTGTAGTCTGCTAATTCCAGACTTCAGGCTTATAAGTATGGAGATTCCCCCAGTCTTTAAAACTGTCATTATGTTAGTTGCTTTCCTGTTACTGGTACCAGTGGGAATTTAAATGAGAGCTCACATGCTACAGTGGTGTATCAGTATGGGTGTTAATATTAAATAATGGCATGTGATAGAGCTCCCTCCGTGTGCTGATTGTGCAACAGCAGTTGTGTTGTGAACAACTACAACTAAGCAACTTTGTGGTATGTTTTTTTTTTCTTCCAGTGTAAGGAATTCACCTTTCACTTAGATTATAGAGGCTTATCTCTTAAATCCATGCTGCCACCCAAACTAGCTCTAGAACCAGAAGCCTGACACTCTACCCTGACATGCTCTGCAGTAAAAGAAAGGTAGGTTATTTCTGCCACAGTGCAGACTGGGACCAGAGTTACTAGAAGTTATGTTATTGTTTCTGTGTGATGCTGAACAAAGCTATGTAGACTCAAACTAATTTGCTGATATTGATGTCTGCCTGACATACTGCTAGTGGAAACTTACCCTTTGAAACAGTAAAGGATTTAAAACCCACAAAATTCCCTGTCTGATTGAGGGTTTTCTGGATCACGGTTCTGGATTTAGAAGCCCCAGATCTGCCAAAACTGCTTTCATCAATGGTGCCTGTAGCCCAAAGGAAGTAGAAATGGGATTACCCATAACTGTGCACTAAACTACTAATTCCATGGGGTGCTCTGCAGTCAGCATTGAGATTGTCCTTAGCAAGGAGAGGTGAGATAACAACCAACACAGGTCAGAAGGTAAAAACGTAAAGGCTTGGATTTGAGTTTTAAAATAAAACTTGCTGATTCCTTACTAATGCTCCCAAATGTTCCAGCGCCTCCATGAAAATACAGTACTCCTCTTCTTTTGACAGTAGGTGGCCATTTAGGCTGGTAAATCCTCAGTGGTACCTCATCTACTTTGAGATCTTTGATAAGAAGTTTTGAGTCTCTCCATGATGGTATTGCATCTAGCACAACCCGTAATAAGCTTAGGTCGCTGCAGATTCCTAGCTTCTCCAAAATCTTTCCCTGTTGAAAAGAAAGAATTTGGGAAAGGTTTAGTGTGAAAGAATCCAACTCTTCAATTTAAAAAATCCTGGGTTTATTTTACTGTGTTGTATTTCAGGAGATACTGGAGCCGGGGCTTCAGTGGAGTTATGCTGACTACTGAAAATCATTGAACAGTTTTACTTGAATTAAATATTGCTGAAGATTACCAAAAAGTAACGTCAACCCCCTTCGGCATGGCCATTTGGCCTCTTGCTCATTATTTATTTTTACATGTTTATTCTTATAAATCTAGAAGTAATGTATTTATGTTGAAAATATGGGAGAAAGGACTAATCTTTGATTTTGAAATGTTAGAAGTGACTATGGGTGTGTAGGGTGATGAAAGCAGATTAGAACCTAATTTAGAGAAGTAGGCTCTGCTAAAATCTATGGTGTTATTACAGTCAGGAAGACAAATAGCATAGGATTTTATTTCTTACAGCTGTAATGGAAGTGGGGCAGCATTTTGGAAGATGCTTCAGTATTTTTTGTATGAAAGATACTATATATTCTGTATGAAAACTTACAAAGAAAATCGTGTTACCCTAAGGAGATATTTTTGAGATTTGTTTGGAAAGACGAAACTTTATTCAAGCTGTTCTATAATGTCTTAACTTTAAAATCAACTGATTTGAAGTTGCATATAAAAATAGTTTGCTATTTGTAAAGTAGCAGATTCAATAATCACTTTTAGCCCAAGGAAAAGAACATTTTAAGACTAACATACACAGATCTAGTAGGTGACTTAACACAGTCACTAAGAACTTGGTTTACCTTGAATGTTTTGTTTCTTTTGTCTCCAAAAACCTGTGCTAAATTTCCACAATATTGACAGTATTGTACAACTTTGGAGATGGAAGGAACAAGTTCCATCTTGATAATTTTTAATTCTGTAGCATTCAAGAAATGACTCATCAACCCAATTTAAAAAGTGAAGTAAAAATAAAAGAGTAGCTTTGTTATTACCTTGAACTAGATTTGCTTCTGAATGGGTATCATTATTATATGTACATGTACCTCAATAGGTACAGTATACATACAGTTATTTATGTAAAACGCTTTTCCATGTAAAGTGATGCAGTTTGACAGATGTTCTGAAAAATGCAGATAAGCTTTCAAGATTAGTCCTATCAGCTTTTATGAAGCCATAACATAATGACTTAATAATAATGAGTTTATGTATCTTTGGATAATAAAATAATGCTTACAGGCCTCAGGATGTTTGGGGTTTTTTAAGCTCCCAGATATCCTACCAAAATAGAAGTGAAGTCCCCAGCTTTAAGGAAGTTAACTTACCGAGAGCAGGGCTGTGATCATCAATGAGTGGTAAAAACGAACCTTTAGAGGTTGGTCAATTCCCGGCGGCAGTTCTGAATTGCAAAGATCATAAAATACTCCCCCCAAAAACAGTGCTGGTACTGTGACAGGAGAAATGCAAACTGCTGCTAGTATTGCTAAAATTGTATGAAGAGATACCATTTCTCTTCAGTAGAAGCGAGTGCTAAAAACCCCTATGCTGTCTTAAGCCTTGTTTCTCAGGTGTTTTTGAGGTGTCTTCACAGGAGACTAAATGCCCAGTTCATAAGCAGAAATTAAAAATTTATTAATGTTGCAATACCCTAATTTTCTCCACCCTTCTTTTGCTAATGATATTATTGGCAACACTTCCTTATATTGAAAAAAAAAAGGGGCAGGGAAAGTTTTTACGCTCTACAAAAGGTGGAGTTCCAAGTGCATGGAATTGATTTATATCCCATTATTTAAGGACTGTCTGTTTGGTTTGTTGTGGTTCATGGATGGAGATTTCTCTTGTGTTACATTTTAGTCGTGTGGAGCTACTTGCAGTTGTCACAAGGTAGGTACTTCTCTGAGAAGAAAACATTCCAATCCACATTTTTATAAGCTTTGTTCCCTAGTGGAATGCACAGACACATTCATGATTTAACTTTGGTTTGAATGAGAGCACATTTGCTGAGTGTACAACCTGTGGTACGCTCCGGCAGAAGGATTTACTCTGTTTATATATGTGTGTCATTGTTGCATGAGCTGTGCAAGATGGTTTATGCATAGATACTCTTCTTTGCAATGGAGAGGGAGTACAAGTCTAATCAGTGCTAGGCACTGCAGCTCTTAATATAGGTTAAGGTCTGTCCCAACACGTGGCTTGGGATGTTTGAGGATTCAAGCTGCTATTGTTTCTGATAAAAACTTCTAATTAACTAAAGTCTCAGAATTTTATAGTCATTGTTATTCTAGATTGTATTTTAGTGTAGAGGCATTATGAATACATGTATATTATTAGTGAGGGAGGCTTAAAGTTGGTCACAGTGGTTTGGTGAAGTAATTATTCTGTTCCATGTTCTTCTTGTCAGAATTTCATCTTCCAAACAGTTTTAAATTAAAGCTCCCAAACTTTTTTCCTGTCCTGGCTTTTAAAAGGAAATTCCAGTCTGAAAACTGAGTCAATCCTTAGTTTTATTAACACAGTATTTAAAACAAAGCAAACATGGCAGTTGATTTGCAGAATTTCAGCTTTTAGCAAAAACAATGTGTGTGATAAAGAAATGTAGATTTACACCAACATTTGTGAAATAAGAAAATCCTCATATGTTCCAAGTGATGTTTTTTTCCTTGTTGAAGTTGGCTGATCTGGGACAGCCTTTCCCTTATTGTTGCATAAATTCATTAGTAAGGTTAGTTACATGTCAGACTGTAGGGTGCTGAAGTCAAACCCACATACCCATGGCCTGTGTTCACTCTGTCCATAGACTCTTCGGGCAGCACAGCAGGGCAATCCTATTGATGCTTTTGGCTTGTACCTTTATAAATAGTCTCTGTATTATATGATATTATAGCACAGCATGTGGGGTTTATATTAAGGATTTGTTTTGCCCTATATGTTCCCGGCAAAACAGCATAACAACACAGTTACAAAATCACAGACTCACAGACTGCTTTGTATTGGAAGGGACCTCAGAAGGTCATCCAGCCCAAACCCCACCCTGAGCAGGATCACCTAGATTAGGTCACACAGGAACACGTCCAGGCAGGTTTCAACTCCAAGGCCTCTCTGGGCAGCCTGGCCCAGGGCTCTGCCACCCTCACAGGGAAACAGTTTCTCCTTATGCTCCCATGGAACCTCGTGTGCTCCAACTTGGACCCGTTGCCCCTTGTCCTATCACTGGCCATCCCTGAGAAGAGCCTCCCTGTCCTCCTGACACTCACCCTTTACATATGTATAAACATTAATTGTTTTTGAGGTGTTAAATGTAAAAAAAAAAAATTAAAGAAGTTTTAAGCCCTTTAAATCCACCCCATGAAGCCAGCACCTTACATCTTTTCAACCAAAACCAGCTTTTTCTCTTCCTGGCAATAGATACCATCTTAGGTAAACTACTACTAGTAGCTCTTTAAACTATAGGTGTTTGCTGATGTGTTTTGCTATATCCATTCTTCTATTCCTTCAGCAAGCTCATTACAAAAGCCTGGCTTCCACAATGTCTTTATCTTATCCTTAGATAAGAACAGCATTGTATTAGCTAAAGAAGATTTCACTAAATGGAGAAAATTAATACAGCCTGGAGTTTGATGCTGTGTGTTGTGGATATGCACACAGTTCTTTGTTCTTTTATCACAAAACTGATATTTTGTTAATTGAATTTAATGTTGCTGAAGACTGATATGTCAGTTGAGGAGTACAGAATTGGATGATAATTTAATAAATTCTTCCCATTTTTGCATCAGTGGGCTTCTGTTTAAGGAAGAAGGTAGTTACTTCTAAAATTCATCCTTTTCTGAATTTTTCATCATAGTTCTGATAGTGATAGTAACAGTGGGAAGGTGAAGTATTATACCAATACCTATTCAAAGAACGATGATCTTTGCTATATTTTTACCCCATGTTTAATTAACCTGTCATTTTTATAAGGCTTACATAGATGTAGAATCAGAGTCTTTCTAGATTGTGAATGCATAAAACCCATCAACTTCACATCAGTTGTTTATCAGCATAAGAGGCTGGCAGCTTTCAAACCAAACACATTAATAAAGACAAGCGTCAGGGTAGTTGGTGCTAATGAGTTACACAAATTATGTGTTACTGTTTTTTCTTGTAATGTCTTTTCTCTAAAATATTGCAAAACATTTCACTTCTGATTGTAGGCTGCATTTCCTAACAAAGCCTATCTACAGTTATCCTATAGTTAGTTGACTATTGTGGAGTTACTATGTGTAATACAGGAAATACTATGAGGATTAACTAAAGCATGGTACAGTGGCCACCTGTAATGACTGTGCTATGGATTCTGCAAATAAAGCTAGGCTTTGTAACTAACTTGAAGGCATAAAGCTAAGAAAGCAGGAAAAAAATACTCCAAAGAATTAGAAGTAGAAATGCTAGCTTCTGATAGGGTGTTGTTTAGTTGTTTTTACATTTCAAAGTGAAACACTCTGGTAAGTATAATTCTCCTGACTTTCTATGGGTTTGGGGTATGGGTTTTTTTTTTTATTCCATATAATTTAGTAGGTCAAGTACAGAATCACAGACTGGTTGTGGTTGGCAGGGACCTCTGGAGATCACCCAGTCCAACCCCCTGCCAGAGCAGGATCACCTCGACCAGGTCACACAGGAATGCATCCAGGCAGGTTTGAATGTCTCCAGAGAAGGAGACTCCACAACCTCTCTGGCAGCCCGGCCCAGGGCTTTGCCACCCTCACAGTAAAGAAGTTCCTCCTCATGGTTAGGTGGAATTTCCTATGTTCCCAGTTGTGCCCATCACCTCTTGACCTGTCCCTGGGCATCACTGAAAACAGCCTGACCCCATCATCCTGACACCCACCCCTCAAGAATTTATCAGCATTGATGAGATCCCTCCCCCAGTCTTCCATAAGCTAAAAGGTCCCAAGTCCCTCATCCTGTCTTCATAAGAGATGTTCCAGTCCCCTCATCTTCATAGCCCTTTGTTGGACTGTCTTCTGTAGCTCCCTGTCCTTGTCCCAGTGAGCCCAGCACTGCACACATCCGACTAGTTAGTTAGATTTAACTAACTTTGGTTTTACCAAGTAGAACATAGCAGAAACAATTTTTTCCTGTATTGATGTAAACAGGTGACTGAAAGTGTCTCAGACCTCTTCATACCTGTAAGTGTTAGTCTTCTGTTTTGCAAGCTGGATTTAGTGTGCCCTTTACAGTGACAGTGAGAAGGTTCGAGAAACCGCAGCTCAGTACATGCCCTATGATACTGCTCTTTAAAGGTGCCGTGTGTTTGCTTGATCTGTTGCCTTCATTTAGCCTGAGCGGGCTCTGGCAAGCCTGCCTCCTACCCACCTTTTGGTGTCCTACCTGTTTATTATCTCCATCTCCCCACCCAAATTAGTAGCTGTCCCCGTGTGTTTTGCTCTTACTCATGGCTGAAAGCCATCTTTCATTTAGTCTGCCATAAATCTTTATTTTCACCTTTCTTCCTCTAAGTTATTCTTTGAAGACTGTGCCTTCTAAGTGACTCCTGGGATAAACATCTGCTAAAAAATTCTGATGTATGAAGCTGTACTGTATTAAAAATAAAATGATGACAAATATTATGCTATATAACATTGGAAATTTAGACCTTGTCCTGTACAATTCAGAGCAGGTACATTTTTTAAATGGTGACTCCACAGGTGGTTTTTGTTCTGGAGCATTTTGAAATGTGGTTGAGTTCTTAGATATATGTGCCTCAGTAGCTATGGAGTTCTGTTCCTCAGAGTGGATGAACTCTGCCCCACACAAATGGAGTCCAAATGAGATGCTTTGGAGCATCCACCTGGGATTTTATGAGAGGTCACACACCAAAATCTATTTTTATTAAGTCATAAGTAATTAAAAACTGCAGCTGGCCTTAATTTGTTGTGGCCCGATTTATCAGAGACTCATTACTCCAAATATTTAGGTTAGCAGTTTCTTCAGTATTGTGAAAACATCAGCAAACACGATGAATCATTGAGGAAATGGGCAATCAGAGAAATAAGATAGACAGAAATAAAAGCAGCCATAGTTTGCAGGATTGTGCCTATTTATTTCAGGAGCCGTACAGATTATGTGCATCACAGAAAGACTATAATGTTAAATGCTTTTGAGTAAATAATCTTATTTATAAATAGTAGAATGTTTTCTAATTGCCTGCTTGTTTTTCAAAGTACTTGATTTTGTATATTGATTAGTATATTTTAACTAAACTGGTACAAAAAGGTAGGGTAAAGATAGCAAAGCCAGAAGATGCAGACCACTGATAAACCCTGTAACTTTAGAGCAGGTAGTCTAACATTCATATGCCTTAAAATGTGCTGTTGCTAAACATACTGCTTTAGTCTATGAAGGCACAACAACAGGCTCAGTAGAGATATTTAAGTCTGAAACACAGATTGACCTGTAGTAATGTATTTCAAATACCCATATCCTGTACCCAGAGGACAAAGACGCTTGCCAGGTTGTTCTGCTGGCGTTGGAAACCCGATTGGGTAGTGACCTCTGGTGAACAGAGTGATGCACAGCAATTTGCTTTCCCTTAATTTCTTTTAACATCTTCCTGTAACAAATATATGTTCAAATAATGTCAAGACCTCCCAGCTGTGCTGAACTTTCCAGCGTTTTTTGCTAGTTTTCAGGTCCTGGCAGTGTTCATATCTGTTTCTGAATCCTTTTATTTGTGACATGCTGCCACTTCACATCATTCCTCTGTGAGAAAGTGCTTCCTGGTGCAGACAGTGCAGGTCTACAGACAATACAAGCTCTTTGTAAAGTAACTGATACTTCCATATATATAAAATATATATCCAGTATTTTATTAATAGATGTCCTATAATGTAACCAATACTTTTTTATAACATCTGTAGTTCCAGCCCAACCCTTTTCCTGAGCTCCTTTTCCTTATGCTTTTTCTTTTATGTCTATACTCCAATATTTTCTGCTAATTCTCTTTAAGCTTGCGTCAGATTCAACTTTCACCAGGCATAGGCTTTGATAAATCATTGACTGTACACTTAACCTGTAGATTCATGCCTTGTTACCTGCCCCAAGTTGTCCTCAAATAGTGGCTTGTGTAGTAATAGTGACAGAACTTGAGCCAGACTACATTGCAAAACACCCACCATGAGGACCAGATCTTTTGTGGATACAGGAGAAAACTCTGAAGAGGTAGTAGAGGAAAGAAAGTTCACCTAATTTTGCCCATCATAAGAGAAAATGCAAAAGCTGTCACCAAATCAATGTATTGGGTAAAAAAAACCAGATGCAATGCAGAAATTTAGGATGATGATTTAAGAAAAGGAAAAATAAGGGTGTTTTTTAAATCCTTTGTAGGCAATGAGAGAGGGGAATTGGGACAGGAAAGCTCCAAATGGAATTTTACATCAATCTTACAAAATTTACTATCTTTTCCAGGCCTTTATTTCCAGAAGAGAACGCTATCATCTTACCCAAAGCAGCTAAGAACACCGTTCCGTGGAATCCCTCTTGCAGATGGCACCAGGTCACTTTTACGCCGTGATCCTCTAACCGTTTCTTGTACAGCAGTCCATCATCTCTAAGCACATCAAATTCACAGGTCAGGATGAAAGCCTCAGGAAGTCGAGCAATAACACTGTCCTCAGCTAGCAGTGGTGAAAACACAGAGTCAAACATAGGCTTGATCAGCGCATAGACTTCTTTGGAGAATGGATACGTTGTGCTTGGTTTGTAGCCCCTGGTCTTAAACTCCTGAGGGATGTAGTCAGGACTCACCCATTTCTGGTACTTAAGTTGCAAATCTTCGGGGACATGACTACCTTTAAATATCAATTTCATGGCTGACATGTCTTTATTAAGATACTTCAAACCCAGAGCTATAGTTCGCTCCTTTAACAAAATGGGGACTCCCCCATTCTGCTGATAAGAAGGCAGATCAAAGTCCACACACTGGAGATAAGGATATATTAGGATTTGGGCTCTCAGCTTTGGGACATCTCTTCTGTTCACCATCGCTTGGGCAACAGCAGCAGTGAGTGTACCTCCACTGCTGTCTCCACAGATGATAATGCGAGCAGGGTCTACTCCGTAATCTTGTGCAGTCCTCATAAAGTGTATGGTGGCAGAGAGACAGTCCTCAAACTGGGTTGGATAGGGATGCTCAGGAGCTAAGCGGTACCTGAGGAGGAGTGACAGTGGTTTAACGGAATCCTCTCTAGTGAGTAGGCCCCTTCTCTTCATCTCTTTCTTTGTGAAGATAGGAAAATATTCTGAGATGATAATTACAGCAATAGAGTTCATTATAATTAATGCTTTTGGATGAGCATAGAAAATAGATAATGGAAATATGAAAAATTTTCAGTGTTTTTTTTAGAAGTTCGATTCTTTATAAAGAGAAAACAAGAGTTAACAATTCTTCAAGTATTTTACAATGTAAATAGTAATTAGTGCAATTTTAATCAATTTCTAAGACATCAACTCTTTTCCTGAACTTTTAGAAATTGATTCGTTAAAAAATACATTGCAGCTCATCAGAAAAATATTTTGAATGTTCATCTCAGGTTGACTGCAAGTTAAATATGTATATCCCCCTCTTCCCCCCCTCCCCCCATCCCCCAATTACTAATAAAATGAGTATTTAGCAGTCTGGACAGCTGTGCTTTTTACAGAAACAATTACACTTCACTGTGTTGGCTTTCAGCTGAGGGTGGTTTGGATATGGCTTTAGGAAACAAAAACATCCTCACCATTTAGTGGTGGCTACAAATTAGAAAATTATTATAATGGATTTTATTCGGAAATAAGCAAGCGGGAATTAGTTGAGTAATTACTTCCTAAGAGTAATTAGTGCTGGGAAACCCATGTGATCATTAAGTAGTGTATGCACTTTACAAGGAACTTGGCTTGCAGTGACTCTGTATTAAAGACTTGCAAAGCTAGGAGGCACAGTGGCTGTTGTGTAGTGTGTGTGGATTGACTTCACTTACCCAACAGACACTACCACTGAATTGGTTTTCTTGGCCAAATAGCGGCATGTTCTTTCATAGGCCCCTGTAAAACCAAATATTTCAATGGAATTGTAACTTGCTTTAAAATAAGTTGGATGAAAATATTCTGAAATTCTTATCTTGATTTTGTGATTAATGCTACGCTGTCATTCTCTTATTGTGGAACGATGTAATGTGGACATTGCTCACACTTTCATCACATTTGTGGGAATCCTCTTGCCAGTAAGAAACCTGGAATTTACATCAGTGCATTGCTTCAGTTTACTCTTTGAAAAGTCAGTTACTAGAAAGCACTGCTGCTGCTGCTGCTGCTTTTGAAGTGGTATTGAAGATAAGTTAATTTTTTTAAAACTCCATACCCCCCCAACTAAATCCAGTACAAGAATTTTTCCTGTTCATGAGCCACCATCTGATGTCTTCCACCTTTCCATTTCAAATGCCAGAATGGTTTTCCTGTGTTTTGCCACTGTAAAGACACACAGCAATACACACACACTTGCACACACATGTGAACACAAACTGGGCTCTTTAAGAAATTAAATTCTAACGAGATTTTCAACTTTTCTTGTAAGCATGAAGAGGGAAGAAAACGGGTATTATAAATGATCAGAGAATAAAAGTTCTAGATACACAACCTCTATAAAGACAATTTAAAGTGCTGCCTTCTGCATATAAATAAAATTATTATCCTGTCCTGAAATTAATGTTGCTATTTGTAATACTTAACCTAAGTCTTCTTGTCATTTAAGAAATACTGTGTAGAACAACATAGAAACTTTACAGTACTTGTAGTTACAGCTCATATCATATATATTACTTACGAATGCTTCCCAACCGTCCAACTCCTCCATGAAAATAAAGGAGTCCTCTTCTTTGGCCACTGGTTGACATTTTTGGCTGGTAAATTCTTACTTTAACCTTTTCAAACCTTAAGTCTTTGATAAAAAGATGTTTGTCTTTTAATGGTGGTATTCCATCCATTGCAATCCTGAGGACGTTAACCTCTGAGGTGATACCTACTTTTTCCAAGAATTTTGCCTGTTAATAAAAGGAAAGAAACCACAAATTAGGGCAAATTTCCATCTTACCTGGAGACTATGACAAAATTAAAATTCCATGGTCAATTCAAACCTTGTCTCTAGCTGATTCTTACAGTGAAGTGGCCAGTTATGCTGATGATTTGGGTACATCTTTGTTGTAATGTAACACCTACCAAAGTTTGAAATTCAAAGAGCAGTAGATTTTTGAGGAATAAATGAACTTACCTTTTTTGAGCCAGTGGGAAAGCCTGTCTGAGAGTTGCTTTCACAGAATCATGGTAACTTAATACCATTTTACATCTCTGACCAAAATATTCGTGGTGCTGTATGGCAGAATGTACAGCTTTGTGTTAGTTTTGGTAGTAATTTCTAGATTATATTAGAAATGTAATTGAGAACATGGTGTTTTTCAAATTATTTCATTCTCCAGTGGTGAAACCCTGACTTAGTTTTATCAGTAGGAAAAAAATCGAACTGCTAATAGTAGATAAAGGAAGGTGTGAAACCCCTCAACTTGTCAGGTGTTTGCGCAGCCATGTGCCTGAATGAAATAAGGAGAGAGTAGTTACAGCATTTTAAACTTCAGCTTTGGATGGAGAAATGGGGCTGATATTTTGGTTTCCTGAACTCCTGCTACTTTCTAGTTTATATAAAAAATATCTGTAGCGGCTCCCACAGCTGTCCTGCTAACCAAGACTGGCTTTGAACCTCAGCTTGTTCTTCTCACAGCTCAGTGATTCGTACTTAAATACTCAGGCTGAAGATTATGTCACTCTGAGCTAGTCTACTTCACTGCATCTGGATGCCTTAAAGCTGTGTCACTCATAGTCTGCTCTAGTCTATTCCTGCTCCAGATGACAAATATTAAGCAGTAACTCTGTATTTCCACTATATTTTTTTTAGTTTACATGGCTTCCTCTTGGTGCAGTACTGGGGTTTGGCAGTGCTCACTTGCATGGCAGCTGCAAGACTGGGCCATGTGTACATAACACTTAGGGTATATCTACCTGGGACATCACTGATTTCTTTATTAGCAGAAATCACACTTTCGGGATCTTCATGATGCAAGTGATTACCCAAGTCAGCCAGACACAGCCTACATTTGACATTTGTAAATAAGAGCAGCTGCTTAATAGTGTAATTTGTAGACCAGCAATTGGAAATTTCGGCTATATATTGATAACAGCTCTTCTAACACAACTGCTGACATGACTGCTTGAAAACAAATACTTAAGGTAGCATAGGACACTCCAAGTGTGGGACTAAAGATCATAGAATCATAGAATCACAGAATCATAGAATCATAGAATCATAGAATCATAGAATTGTTAAGGTTGGAAGAGACCCTTAAGATCATCCAGTCCAACCATTAACCTACCGCCACCAAGTCCACCGCTAGACCGTGTCCCCAAGCACCATGGTGCCCACAAGATCTGCAGCCTCTATTGAAGCATTGTCTATCTCAGCCTCTGCAGTCACACTTGGTCCAAGTGGCTTTCCCAGTGAAACACTGACAACCTGACCCCACTGACAACAACTGGCATAGTGATTTCCACATACCAGGAAAAAAGCTGTGTAGGAGCTGAGTTAACTTAGGAGTCCAGATACATGTTCAAGCAAAGAACTAGAGCCTGCAGCAATCTGTGTGGCAATGTCTGTGGGAGGGATGTGACAGAGCTCTGCTTCCCTGGTGTTAGGGTCCCTTGTCCTCTGGACACAGGTACAGAGAGGCCTTCTGTATACACCCCAGAGCTCACCTGAATTGAACTTTGGGCCAGCCCTTCTGCTGAAATGATGAGCAGGTACAAGCAGCTTACAGACTATAGAGAGTAGGTAGCATCAGGTAATCAGCCTATTTCCCAGGTAGGGTCAGTCATAGAATCGTTTAGCTTTACTGATATGTCATTTTTTCTTCTTCTAGGCTGACTCATAGATGAAAGAATAAAGGATCAGCTAATTGATTTTTTCAGTGACTGAGTTATTTAAGTATAAGCTTATAGGTGAATGCAGACACTCCTTCATAAAAGCTATTAGATTGGACACAACTACTTCAAACTGGTTAGTCTCCAGTGACTTCATATGCATCTTCTATCCCAGCTGAATATTGTATATCCTAGTAAATTTTAATTTCTCCTGAAGTTTTGGCATTACAGGTTGTCATCCCTTTAAAGGATTTGGCTACATTGGCATAAGGAATTAGCGTAGCTGCAATAGCAACAGTTGCTGCGTGACTCAGATGTTAGCTGCATTTAAACTTTTGTATAACCATACATTAATAATCTTATTTTTCTGCTCCTTTGAGTGATGTGCTACAGTGCTTTTGCTTGGTTTCCAATTGGCCTGCTGAAATGATGCAAAATTATAAGATCAGAAGTTTAAAAACTACATTAGTCACCAGTAAGTTTCTAAACTCTGAAGTTTAGCTTTTTACCAATGATTTACAGAAAGATAAAACTTTTTATGGTGGATAAAGAGTATTTTCATAATGTGGAAGTCTACATATTGCATAGTAATGATAAAATAATGTGATTTTCCTTCTATCACTATCTCATTTTACTTCATGTCTTTACTGTCATACTACAGTATGTACTGTTTTACTGTACTTTACTGTTCGGGCCTGGGTGGGGCAATTCTTAAGAGACATAGTGAGTCAGGCTCTTAGGAGCTGGCTGGTTCACTTCAAAGAAAACTTAATAAGCAAGGTAACAGGGAAAGGGAGGAGAATTAACAACTTTAGAACATGGAATTAAATTGAAATGTAATGCACAAGCCAAAGAAACTGAGGGTTGTTTTCACAATTTAAACAACTGAAACAGAGTCAACAATTAATTCAGGAAAGAATAAGTGATGACACAGATGGACAAGTGGAAGTTACTTTTTAGTTTTGAGGGCAAAGATGATCAACAAGTGAGGATCAAAAATGTGCCAAAAATGAGACAGAAAGACAGCCTTAATATTGTGTGTATTGTCTCAAAAGAAGGAAGTCATACAGGCATATTGAAAGGCAGAAGGTGATGTGGCAGCTGCCTTTCAGATAGCTCAGAAGTAGAGCAATACAGTTCACATCATCTGGCAGCTCATTCACCAAGCTCTGTGTTGTACAGAGCAGAGGTTCCACATACACAGTGCAGTAAGCTTCCTAAGCCTTCCAACACTGCATCAGGGCAGCACAGGCCACGAGAAAAAATTGGGTATTACACAGTTTGCAGATTTTATTTCCATATCATTCCCTTTGGTGCTGTAGGGCAAACAGTAGAGTCTGTTATACCCAGCTGAGCTGAAGGTATCCGCAGTGCTCCTCACATCTCCAAATTCATCCAGTTGCATATTTGTAATATATTTAAACAGTGATTCTAAATCCCCTCCCCATCCATTTCCCCTCAGAAATTAGAGGAAAACCTGCAGCTTTAACTGAAGGTTTACTTACCAGACCAAATCCAAAGTTCATGATGTAATGAAAAAGGTAAAGCTTGTAGCGCTGGCTGAACCCGTGAGGGATATCTGCCTTGGGGTGTTCATAGTAGAAGGCCATTGCCACCAAAACAGTCAAAACAACAAGAAAAATCACCAGGAGGAGTTCCATCTCACTGTACTGTTAGGAGCCAAATGGGAGAACCAGGCTTCCTTCCCCCTTTCGCTTTTGAAGTATTGCTGAAGGTAAAGGTGCAGGATTCTTCTCATATCCCATCATCCCGCTTTTAAAAATGCTAATAGGAAGACGCAAACATGTGGCAACCAAACCATACAATTAAACAGACTAACAATTAGCCATGGGAGAGGCTTGCATAAGCAGTTTTCCATATTTGCAGCTAACATGTTTGAGTCTGTGCCCATCACCATAGGAACAGAGCTTGATAGACCATTTGTAGCCCAGTTGTTATGAGAAGACAGAACTTTGTTACATCTCTATCTCTTGAACACACTCAGGGCTGTATTATTTCTGAGTTACTGTGAGTTCCCTTGGAGCAGGATTCCTCAGTAGTCATCTTCAGATCTGTGCAGTTTTGTGATTTGTTGTGTCTCCACACCTTACTTCTTCAGACTTTTAGTGAAATCAAGGTTTCAGTGTTGCAAGCACATTTCTTCACGTTTGATGACTGATTTTGTACACTGCCATGCTGTTGCGACTAATGGAACCACAAGCAGCTGCTGCCTGATGTGCCAGTGCTTTGCATCTTGCTCAGTCCTCCTTTATAGCCTTTTCCCAGTCAGTGAAGGCCTGTACCAACTGCTGTGTTTTGCTTTTTAATAGCCTCTGGGTTGAGATTTACAGCACTGCAGTCTCTGTCTTCTCAGGAATATATTGCTTACAGATGTCTTTCTGGGTAGGAATAGGATGATGAAGACTACCCTTGGACTTGATGCTTTCTAACTACACATCAGTAGCCCACTCTTTTCAGTATACTCTGTGGTGACCTTTGGGGTCTGTGCCTTCCTCTGGAACTAACATATTTTTCAGTACACAAATCCTTACTGGTAAGATTTAAGCTGAAACAAAAAAACCTTAAAGCAAAATGTTTTCAGCTCATATGATGTCATCTTTGGGAGCAGTGGCTTTTTTGCCAGTCTGCACAAACTGTGAAGGCAGCAGATCCTCTCCCTGAAATATAGCAGTATGGGTAAAATTAATGCATAAATTCTCTCCTTAAATTTAAAAAAATAAAAATAAAAATAAAAAGAGTTTGAAGGATGAGCTGACCTCGAGATGTATATTAAAATGAAACTAAACGCAGAGAACCCCAGAGCTTTAGAAATATAATCCATGTCCTGCATAGGAAAGAAGACCTCAGATTTGATTCCTTACTTTAGAAACTGTTCATTAATTGCTTAAATAAACAGGTAGGAACTTCATTTTTAATCCAGTTATACACTCTCTCAGAAGAAGCTGATTCCGTGTTCTGCTCCCTCTGCCCAAACTGTTTCTTCATTTTATCCAATATATCTTTGTGGACTTTAATTTCCCAATATCCCTGTTCTCTCTCCCTCCCTTGCCAGAAGGTTGTTTACATATTGAGTATAAAATCAGGTTCATTTTGTTTATTCTTCTTTGTGGCATTTGATACAGTCGCTCAGCTAGATAAGGGATGTTGCTGAAAGGGACGTTGCCTGGTGATTGGGACACTCTTGGGAAATGGCAGTGCTGAATTCTAATCCATCAGGACTGAGGTGCATATAGGGTTCACATTTCTTATAGATCCTACAAGATCATTAGGAAATACTGTTATACAAAACATGGCTGCAGCTCCCTTCTTCAACATTAAATAGTAAAGTAATTAATCAGCTTTGTGCTAACCTGTGCTCCCAATGAGTTAGGTGTGGTCTAAGTATGCTTAGCAGATTGGGCCCCTCTGGGGATCTAAGTAGTCTTCTGACACTTGTGACAGATCCTTTGTACTAAGATTCTGGCAACTTATTACTCTGTTTGCTAAATCCTTCTGTTGGCCAGTTTACCAGCAGCTGGTAGGTCTTGGACTCCTTTGTGCCTGTTAACTAGGTCCAGACATGACAGTAGTCCCACCATCCCTAGGGCCTCCACACAAAGACTGGATGTGCTGAACTCTGGTCTCAGTTGAAATAATGAATTGTTCTTTTTTGGGGGGACATTGCACGTACACACAGATAACTAATATTGTATGAGCCTAGAGTCAGTGGTTTATAAGCTTGCTCAAATCTCAGGATGGAGCAACATTCCCTGAATAATCTTTCAAATGTGTGCTCTCTCCAGCTTCTGATTTTTTAACCTTAACTGCTCCTGGACAAGACCAGAGAATTGGTTCCTGAGGCTAAATCAAATTTCTCCTGCCCCAGGATCTAATCTTCTTATTCATTTCCAGTAAAGAGCTAAACATCAGTTCCTGAACTCCTGTCAGTACTGGGCTGTCATCCTTTCTCTGTTGTGTAGGTGCACGTGGTAGGAGAGACAGAACCCGAGTCAGTTGCAGTGCAGTCTTCAGGCTGGTGAGGTGGCAACTGGGTACTCACCCGCTTGTCCTGGGACACACCAGGTGTGAATGGATGCCTGTACATGGTACATGGAGGGTTCCCAGAGATGGTGGTTGCTTGACCAGAGCAGATCCTTTGGCATCATAAGGATAAGAGCCGTCTGGTGCTTGAAATCTGAGAACGGAGGTGCCCCCGAAGCCAAGTCCTCACACATACTCTGCGGTTAGATGTGAGCTGCTCTGCAAAGCACTGACAAGATCCCTTAATGGCCTTTTTACATGGTAACATGTGTGCACACTTGTATCTGTGATTATTTCTCAGCATGCATAATTATTCCTTGTGGGAATACAGTAGTCTGCATAATTCTGTATGTGCATTGCAAGTGGTGCTTGGTTGTGTTTTAAGTCCTTGGCTGTAGCTCACTGAATGTGCAGGGAGGTGAATGTGCTGGCAGGAAGTGTCTGTGTAAGGATAGGAAAATTATTTTGTGTCTGTCCCTAGAAAAAAAGAAAAATCTTTAAATGAGTGATGGTGTTGAAAACTTATTTCACACTTTGAAATGTCTTCACACAATTAAGTGTCTTCAGATGAACATTCTGTCTTACCAGTGTAAGACATGTAGCAGATCTATAATTAATTAAAATATAAATTAGAGGACAGGAAGTTCCACGAAGACAATTAGATCTTGCAACTTGATAAATCTTAGAAAATCTGGGAGTCAGTACTAGAAAAGGAAGAAATTGATTCAGTGCTTGCTGTTCTCTCCTTGCCATCTGCACTACCGTGCTTATAACCCTCACTACAGATTGAAGGGCATGTGTTCAAGAGAGCTAATAATTCTGCTGACATAAAGATAAATGTATTAATATGTGTAGTAAATGAAGCACTACAGATGAAGTACCATGGAAAAATTTTGGGAGTAGATCTGTGTTTGGATATTTGCCCATAAATGAGGTGTGAGACCGGAGGCTGAACAATGAACATCCCGAGGTATTGGAATGCTGCACTGACAAGCAGTTTAATCACATTGCCCTGAACGTGTAAAGTAGCATGTGATCATCTCACAGCTTCAAACACAAGGTGAAAGTGTTTGGACAGCCTTAGCTCTGGCTCTTCAACACCTAGATACTTGCAAAGAATGGTCTTAAGAGTATGTCTGGTATAGAGGATGCAAAGAGCGAGAGATGAATAAAATTAATGCTAAGGAAGGATGAGCCTCCTGCCTCCCACTGCTCTGACTGCAGTTCATGAAGCTTGTGCATCTGCAGAGACCAGTACAGCCGTGTCAGGACAGGCATAGAGTAACTGCTGAGATATTACCCAGCTTTTTGTGCAGCTTTTACAGCAGTACCCACTCTGCTGGTGTAGCTCAGCTACCAGCACATCACCCTGTAAGCCATCTGCCATCTTGAGATCAGAGACCAAGGTGCATTCATAGTTTCACATTGGGTTGCATAGTCAAGGCAAATCCTGTAATCCTCAAACAGTGGAGCATTGGAAACTTTATTATGGTATTTACTGTGGAAGAATCTTTGCTTGAGGAGGAAATCTAATACCTGCAATAGGAAAAATGAAACAAAATATCTGTTGTGTCAACAGAACGTGAAGAAACTTCATTTCATATCCCTGAGAGGGACTGGAGAACAGAGCTCACAAGTAACAACTTGTTGCTCCAAGGATTTGTAACTGCTAGCTTGTCACCATCTTTAATTAACCTGGTGAAAACAGGGAGAGTTTAACCCACTGCTTTCTTCCTACTCAGTTTGTCTGGTGGAGAATGAAGATAAGTACTAACCTCTTTCCACATTGTGTGTGCATAGATGTTACGAGTGCAGAGTGTTGTATAACACTGATGAAATGTTTTACAATTCCTAGGCATTGCGTGGCCAGCTGTTCTGACATGCAGTGGCAATCGCCTTGGCATCTGTGTTTAGCAAAGGTGGATCTGACATAATAAGCCATGTAACAATTGAGCTATTTTTAATGTTTTGTAACATAAAAAACTTCATGTTTTGGTTATCCACAGAAATTATTTTGGCAGCATCCATGCTGTTTACATAGTTTGTCCCCAGATTCTGAGCAAACAAGTTGATGGTTTGTCTGATTACAAAAAGGCAAAACCCACTAGGTCTCTGTCTTCCTCTAATGCAATCAAATGCGTCTCAGAAAGAAACTTAATCAAATAAAGTTTAGAAATTGTTCAGTATTGTTTGTGCAGTTCACCCTCGCTACATCTCTGTTGCCAGTCTTGGACACTTACAGGTAGCCACCTCATGCAGCTCACATTTCTGTACCTCCCTTGGTGTCAGACATTTCCCTTTAAAATCAGATTTGTAAGCACACTTATTTCCCTTCCACAGATTCTACAATAAATTCCAAAGCCCATATTGCATTCTTTTAAATATTTTTTGCTATGGTGAGTTTTTATTCTTTGATGTAACGAGAGAAGAAAAACTCTACAAAGGAACAGCAAAACAAGCAAACCAATTAATGGGGTTGAAAAAAAGAAAAGGACAATACATCATCTTCTGTTTTACTAATAGCCAGTCAGCAGTTAGCTGGAATACACTCTGCCTGCAAACCAGTCCACTCTATCCAAGAAAACATTTTAATAGCCTTTTACAAAGTTGACAGCGTGGTTCACTATTTTACTTGATGATGGAAAAGAGAAAATACCATAACCAAAAAATCCCAGCACGCAGTGGAAGCCTTCTTCCACGTGGCACCAGGTGACTTTTACACCGTTGTCCTCTAACCGTTTCTTGTACAACAAACCATCATCTCTGAGCACATCATGCTCACAGGTGATTATACAGGTGTCAGGGAGGCGGCACACAACAGCATCTTCAGCTAAGAGCGGGGAAAGTTTTGTGCTTAACAGCTCTTTGGTTTTTTCATGGACTTGAGGTAAAAACACAGCGGGTAATGGTGGTTTATAGCCCAGTTTAAATCTCTCTGGGATAAGATCTGGACTTACCCATTTTGTATACTTCAAAATAACACTCTCTGGAATGTGAGAACCTGCCAAAACAGCTTCCTTCATAGAGCAATCCTTTCTCAAGTATTTCAGAAGAAAATAGACTGCTCGGTCCCGGGTCAAGAAGGGAGTGAAAGCATTTTTCTGGTGAGAAGGCAGGTTAAAGTTCAGTGCTTGGAGGAACGGACAGATCAGTACCTGGGCACGTATCTTTGGGATATCTTGTCTGTTTACCAGTTCTTGGCAAACAGTAGCAGTGAAAGTGCCCCCTGCACTATCCCCCACAACAATAATCCGATCAGGATCCACCCCGAAGTTTTCTGCAGTCTTCAAGAAGTGTTCAGCAGCAGCGAGACACTCCAGAGTTTGGGCTGGGAACTTATGCTCAGGACATAAGTGATACCTGAAATGCACAACAGACAGCTATCATTACAAGTACCTGTATTTGTAAATTGCTTGAAAGTGTCACCTTAAAAGCATCCCATGCATCTGCAGAGGCTCCCCAAAACCAGTGTTACTTAATGAGTTTAAAGCTTTGCACACTGAAGAGACTCCCCAAAACCAGTGTTACTTAATGAGTTTAAAGCTTTGCACACTGAAGAGGCTCCCCAAAACCAGTGTTACTTAATGAGTTTAAAGCTTTGCACACTGAAGAGGCTCCCCAAAACCAGTGTTACTTAATGAGTTTAAGGCTTTGCACACTGAAGCAAACCAGAACAGATTCCTCTGGCAGTTCCATCAAACCACAGAGCCCACTGAGCACTGGGCTTTGCTCTAGCAGCGTGTAAGAGCACGAGGGCTTGAGCAGTGCAGTCCAGTCACCCACACGGTACAGAGCTGCACGTTTACTCAATTCCTGATCCGAGTGCACCTGCCTGGGATCAAAGCTCATGCCAGCAGGGAAATCTGCAGTTCTCACTTGGACTGGCCCTGCAGGTAAGTGCAGCTGTGAGCTGGTCCTGCCTACTGACAGGATCCAACCACCTTTGACCTCCTGAGTGTTTTACACTGGGGACACTGATTATTGTGTTATTATATAGTACTACTGTGGTGGTGTTATTGTCATTATTGTTATTGTTATTATTAATACTGTTATTACTAGTATTAGTATTATTAATAGTATTGGTATTATTACATGTAAATATAATAATAACTTCCTATATGATAAACCACCATACACAGTAACTATACTGTGGTGAAAAAATAGCTTCCTGGTGACAATGCATTTATTTTATTAGCCAGAACAAGTGCAGAGGAGTGATGTTAAAGTAATAACCTCTTTGTTCATTGCTTTACTAATAACTTGTTGCAAAGCAAGGCAGGCATAACCATCAGATCCCCAGTCAGGTTAGTCTTGTCTGATATAAGACTACTTTGACTACTTCATTTTTAAAAGCCATGGTTCTTTATTCTCTGGTCTTACACCATTTATTCATGGTCTCAGGGCTTCCTGGAGAAGACTAAGTTTAATAAGAGAAAGAGAAATACCAGAAAGAGAACAGTGCAGGCATCTCCCTTAACCCTTCCCTCTGTGCTGAGGCACATAGCTTCTGCTTTTCTGTTTTTTTTTCACTATTCTCTTAAATTAATTCAATGGATTTGTAAAGTAAACATCCTAATAACCAGGGAATTAAAGGATATCAGTATCTTATTCCAGGATTGCTTTAAATATGTCATGTCTTACCCAGATGAGATATGGAATATGCAATTTCATCTCAAAACCATTTCCAACTTAATAAAATTCTTTAGTAATGAATTTTTTCATGGAAGTATTTGATGGAAACTAAGGTTGCCTCATACCATGAGCTATTTTCCATAAGGAATACATCTTTAAAAGGAAGCAGTGGTCCATGCAGTTTTTAAAAACAATATTATATTTTAGGCTTTTTTTTCCACTTTAAAATCATCCCTAAAACCCCCTAAATATTAAAACCTGAAATTGGCAGAACAGCTTATAATTCCTCCTTATCAAAGAAAGGCAGTGATTTTTGGAGCTTCATAAACCCGTGTCCCATCCTTCCCGCTGTCAGTTCACGGCACACGCGTGCCCACACGCTCCAACAACACGGGTGGACAACGCCAGAGCTCGGCGTCTGCTCTGTGATCAGAGAAATGCAAGTGCAGAATGGGCATTCTTTGGGGGTGGGGGGAGCGAGGGGGGAAGCAGTGGAACTCTCCAATTCTGGGAATAACCTTGGGTGGAGCTCACTTACCCGACAGACACAACCACTGAATCAGACTTTCTGGCTATGTACCGGCATATTCTTTCATAACCTCCTGAAGAACAAATGTCATTAATGGAGTTAATGTCTTAGAATACTTGAAGCAATAACATCCCTTGTGTTTTTATGACATATTGCCATGAATGAGTGTGGGCCCCATGCCTGTTTAGTGAGCTACCCCAATTTTCTCTAGGATAAAAGTAATCTAGACTTTTGATCATCAGGAAATAGGGTAAAGTTCATACATTTAGGGAATATGTTTGTCTATAAGGAAAATAAGGAATATTAATATTCATATAATCCAAGAGGCAATGGTTATAAATTGAGAGATGCTAGATTTACACTAGATCTGAGGCAGAAATCCTTCACGGGATGCAGGGGGAGGTCCTGGCACAGGGTGCCCAGAGAGGTTGTGGAAGCCTCTGGATCCCTAGCAGGGTTCAAGGCCAGGTTGGATGGGGTTTTGGGCAACCTGGGATGGTGGGGGGTATCCCTGCCCATGGTTGGGGGGGCACTCCGGGTGGCTCTGAGGGTCCTTCCCACCCAAACTAGTCTGTGACTATTTTCACAATTGCTTAGAGTGGTTGTAAGGGGTAAAACAGCTCGAGATCTTTGTAAAAGCTTATTACATTGTTTTAAGTAACTGTGTCTCTTAGACTGTCTTAGGTAATTTTGCTGTGGAAATGCTAAGTGTAGTGCTACAGCTCAGTCTAAAAGCATTTTTGTATTTCAAGCAGAGATTTGACTTTTCTGACAAGCAAAGGGTGCAGCTGGTTTGCCCCCCCCATGAAATCGATATATTTCTGTGTGGCTAGTTCAAGAAGAAATCTAAGACATCCAAACGGTGTTATGGTAAATTGTCTATATAATTATTCTGTGGTAAGGTTGTGGGCAGAAATATGCCTCTTTTAATGTATCTAAAGATACACTGAATTTTCCTTCAACTTCAGTTCTAAATTCACTGCATTTAGAAGATGTGTTTTACAAATATTTGCTTGATAATGTCCTTTCAGTTACAGAGGTCCAATGCTTTTTAATATGTGTGTGTGTCTACTGCCTGTAGACATAGTATCTTTTGGAATTATTTAAATAACATGTTTTCAATTATCTGCTAATAAATTAAACTGAAGAAAAAAAAAAGATAATGTAACTAAATCACAAGCATCCCGGAGACACGTTTAAGGTGGCTGCTATAGGTCTCTTGAATTGCAGTGAACACTATTTATAGAAGGCCTGTAAACATGCTGCAGTTGGAGATTAAAGGGAGGAAGCAGCTGTTAACTTCTGTCAGGTTTTCGGACAAAAAGGTAATTTCATTCTTTAGCAGCACCACTTTCTGTAAGGAGTATATATGTGATAAAGTGCTATATCCTAAAAAAATAATTTAGGTATTCAATAAGGGCAGATTAGAGACTTTAAAGAGTAAAAATAAACATTAAGTGTTTTCTGTCTCTCCGTCTCTCAAACTAAGCCTCAGTCACTTCAGGAGAGTTTTTTAAATATCACAGTAAACGGTCCTAAATAATCATGTTTTCTTTTTCAGTTCCTTACTGATGCTTCCAAATATCCCACATCCTCCATGGAAGAAGATGACTCCTCTCCGTTTGCTTGCAGATGGTACTCTTGGGAGGTAAATCCTCACTGGCACCTCATCAAAATGCAGATCCTTTATGCAGAGCTTTGAATCCCTGCATGTTGGCAGTCCATCAGCAATCAGCCTTATAAATATGTGCTCCTCAATAATTCCAAAACTTTCTAATTTCCTTACCTAGATAGATACAACAGGAAAAACGAGACATTAGTGTAGGGAATTCAAGTCTTCCCACTCTATAAAGGCCACAAGCTACCTTTTTAGAGAATATAATTAGCATAATTGTATTGGTTATTTGCTACTTTATACCATCACCACAAATAAGTTTAATGGCTTGTGATTTCTGTTATGAAAATGAAAATGTACATGTGCATGATCTGAGGTAGCATTATTTCTGGAAGGATGTTGTAATGCTTGTTGTGTGAAATGTATTACATAAATACCTCGTAATTTTGGCGGCCTGGATTTACCACAAGTAACACCAGGCATTTGCGTAGGTATGGAAGCAGGGAGTCATGAGGCCTGAGGCTCCAGTTTGAGGGTGTTAAATCATGCTCTGGAGTTGTCTGTTCATCTCCGTTGATTACAAAAGGGGGCCGTGTCCTTCAGATGCCCCAGTTGATGTACTTAAGGTCAGGTGGGATCACAGTGTTCCAGCAGGACAGCATTCAGTGCACTGGGACAAAAAGCCTCGTGCCAGCTGGTGTGCAAGATTCACTAATGTGCTGGTCTTGGGTCTTCTCCATGCCACAGGGTGGGTTGGTGAGAAAAGCTTTAAGAAAATCACTAGTGCCTATAGCCAGTAATGAAGGGCTGCTGGCCTGGATGATGAACTGACCAAAATGGTTTGAAATCTTATCTCCTCTATCAGTGAAATTGTTGCCTTTATGAATCTCTGAATGGTCTGAAATGGTCTTTATGAAATGGCTCTGCAGTCAGTTTCTTACCTCTACTCCAGGAAAATAAATATTCTGAAGACAGAGGAGGTTCATTAAATGGGTCAAAACATTTTCTTATGCAAGGCCAGTCAACTGCTGATAATTAAGTTAGCCTGAAGATCACACTGGAATCCTCCTTTATTTTGAGCACATGTTGTAACGGATGTATTTCCTGCTAGGGACATCTCCCTTCCCATTAAACAGTGACTTGATTTCCCTCTATGGACTATTATAATTCTTTCTTCTGGAATATTGGTAATCACCACAAGCAATCTGTAAATTGCATTGTTCTCTTCTGAGCAACACAAGTCTCTGTGCACGCTGCTGTGTCAGTGCCTTAGGAACCAATGGCCAGCTTGGCTTCTCTAAGTTCTTCTTTCCAACCTTGTGTATCTGGCTTTTGTTTTAGATCTGCTCTATCTCAGAGACAATTCAAATATTGACCTTAAAGAGTAATTTTTCTGTGAAAGAACAACTGTCAGACCTTTCTTAGGCGCATGGTCCCAGCTATCATATACATATGAAGCCAAATCTTATGTAGTTCAAGTGTGTCGCAACACCCAGACCCTCACCAAGGCCTTTCTCAACACAGATTCTTTCTTCCTAATAATCTAGACCAGGCTGCAATAAACAAGTTGGACATGAAGTAACAAAAGGAACCACCATGAGTCATGGAAGAAAGAGAAATTAATTCAGAAACAAAGATGGGAACCCAGAGGTGATCTGGGGATTTTTTGTAACACTCTGTGCTACAACTTCCAGCAGTGCTTGGGGTGTTTTAAGGTGCAGTTCCTAGAGACAGATGGATAAATATAATTATTGGCATTTTTTAATAATTTGAATAATTAGCATAATTTAAAATGTGCATTTGTAGGTATCATGGTAAAGGAAAAATTAATATAAGAGCCAAGGTAATTGTGGCAGAAACAACAGGGTCAATATAACCTTCCCCAAACAGCAGTTTTCAAGAACTTGCACAACTCAGTCTTTTTGTCAGAGTTGCGATTTTGGAATGCTTGAAGTTGGCAGAACTGTCATATCATGTTTATTTAATCATCTCATCTGTACTTTCCAACATCCATGAGTTTTTATAGAACTTTAAGGTGACAGATAGTAATCTATATGTTAGTCTTGGTATCAGAACATTCTATCTAAATATCCTCTTTCCTTATCTTAGGAGCTCCTGATGTCTCAGAGGCATCTTCAAATTCAGGGAAAACATTGTCATGAAGGAGAGTGGGGAATTTGGTATGTATTCTGTTGAAAAACTTCTTGATCAATAATTACAAAATACTTCAGACTCAATAACAATACACTGAAAACATAAAAGGTATCTGACTATTCCTAGACAGATGTGATCAGTGTTAGTATGTAAAACATATAGGCCAGGTTCTAAAATATGTATATGTGTAAGAAAAAGAGGTTATTAGCATGTCAGTGAGCCTTTTCTTGTGAAACACAGAAAGGTGGAATGTAGAAGATCAGAAGGTGACAGGATCAGATTTTTAAAAAATTATTATGAAATCACATACAACTACCAAGAAACATTCAATTTGAGCTGCATGGACTCTAAGACTACATTAGACAGCCTTTCTGCCAGTCATTTTGAAGTATTATGCTTTGCCAGCCAAAATAGTTGTCATCAAAGTTTTGCATCACAGTGCAATATGCACAGTCAGTCTAAATGCAGATCTGTATGAATGCATTCAAACAAAATCTAGGATGTGATCTAGCTTTCTCTTTTTCTAGAAGAGGCATTCTCTTTTCCATTTGGGATTGTCATTGATTTTTGTATGACAGGTATGTGGATGACAGCAGGTGCATTGTATGCATGACCCCTACGCTGTAGAAGGTACACATTTGACTGACACATCTCTGGCACTAGAGCACCATTCATTAGAATGAGGAGGACATGTGCAATGTACAAAGCATCAAGCACTTTATGAGAGTGGCTGCTTATGTGAGTATCAACACAAACCTAGAAATTCACCAAAAGTACCAGCAGATGTCTATAAAGGTTTTTGAAAGAAAATTAGGTATTGAATGGATTCAATGCCTAGCACATGCTGAAATGCATCTTTTAAAATCATCCACAGGAAGGAAGATGAAATTTCTGGAACATATTTTCAATGAAAATAGAATACATACTATTGCATAACAGCCACTTAGATGGTGTAAAAAAGAATAAAAAGAATCATCTGAAAGAAACTTTTCATCCAACCAAGTACAGAAACATAGAGAACTTAATAACATATGGTTATATTATTACGTTACAGTCACATTATTATATTGTTTAGTATAGCTTAACATGAAAAGCAGTATGAGATGCATAAGGACAGCAAACTCTTCTTTCACACCAGACAGTGCAGGGAAGTACACAGGGCCTGGGCCACTGGAGAACCCAAGACAATGACTTTGGTGAATGCTGCTGGGTAAGTTCAGGCAACCACATGAGTCTTCACAGAATCACACAGACTCACTGACTGGTCGGGATTGGAAGGGAACTCAAAAGATAATCTAGTCCAACCCCCTGCCAGCAGAGGATCACCTTGCTCAGGT
>VXBZ01009850.1:424107-459545 GCA_013399135.1 Heliornis fulica | reverse complement strand
AAAAAAAGAAAAGCGCCAGGAGAGGGGGCAGAGAGAGGCGGTTATCAGCTCAACCTTTGCAACCGGCTCAGGACAGAACGTCTATAGATATTTATAGATATTAAAACAAAAACAACCTTACCCTGAGTACAGCCTTTCTTAAAAAGAAGGTCCTGGCAATTCAGCCTTATTTAAGCAATTTCCTGAGTCTAAGAATAGAAATGAGCTGCCTGGAAGGCACTGCAGGCTGAAATTTGGAGACATAGCCAGCTTTATTTTATTTTTCCAAATAGAAAAGCCTTCCATTTGGATACTGGATTTTTATGTCAGTCTTCGAAGCGGAGGGATGTATGGTCACTTTTAATTTCACTTTTTTTTTTTTTCTTTCTCTCCTTAATTAAAAAAGCAACTGTCTTCCAGTTAGAACGCAAGAAAGCTGTTTTACCTGCATGTGACAATCCCAGAGGACACCGATCAAGAAACAGGGGAGTGACTTGGTCTTCTGCACTACTTTACTCCTACCCCAATTTTTTATTTTTTTTTTAGGGGGAGAAAAGGATTTTTCCAGTCCAAGAATCTCTTGCCCCCAAATTTTGGAAGGGGGTTGAAGACTTGTCACCCATCTGGGGGTGCATGAAGGGTGTTGGTTTTCTTTCCCTGTTAACTTGGTTCTGTGAAGGGTCGGAAGAGAATTTTGCCTTCCCGACTTGCCTGGAACAAGAGGATGATCTGGAAATGGCTGGGCGCGTTGCTGCTTTTCCCCGTGCAGATGGTTTACTTGGTGGTGAAAGCTGCCGTGTGCATGGTGCTGCCGCCCAAGCTCCGAGACCTGGCCGGGGAGAACGTGCTCATCACCGGCGGCGGCAGAGGCATCGGCCGCCATCTGGCCAGGGAGTTCGCCAAGCGAGGAGCCAGGAAGGTGAGCGCCGGCGTGGAGGGCAGGGGAGGGAGCTCCCACCTGCTGCTCCACCGGGGAGTCCCCCGACCCCGGAGGCTTCAAAGCCTCGTCCCTCACCTCTGGGTGGGATTGATGGTGCCGCTCTTGGGAGAGGGGAGAAGGGGCGCCGGTTTTGCCGGGCGAGCCGTTGCGTTGACTTACATGTCGAAAGTTGCCCGCTCCTCCTTCCCCGCGTCCTGCCTCTCCCGGTCTCGTCTACGAGTACGTGAAGGTGAGGAAGGGCCCCCGAGCGAGGGCTCCGCTGACAAAGGAGAGGCGTCCGCTCCAGCCGCCTTTCCCGGGCGGGGAGGGGAGGGCAGAGCTCTCCGGCTCCGAAGCCGGCGCTCGCTCGCGTTCCTGTTCCCGGCAGTGCTGGGGGGCAGCCGCCCGCTTTACAGGCTTAGCACCCCCCAGCCGGGCTGCGGCTGCCACGCGTGGCACCCCGGGGGCGTGGAGGGGGGTCTTGACTCGGGAAGGGGCGACCGCGGTGCTTGGGGGACTCTGGCTCTCGGGAGAGCGAGGAGAAGCGTTTTCACCCCCGCGTTTTTCCACTCGTGAAAGAAGTTTCTTGCGCTTTCTGGAGTCCCTTGGATGTGCTTGGTTCTGGCCAGCCCCAGCTGTTCAAAGGTAACGCCAGTGGGATCCCGGGGGACTGCTCGCTCGTCCGCTGCGGGGTGGGGAGCGGCAGAGGCTGCAGCCTGGTGAGGCTGCTGTGGCCGTTCTCTAGCTCGGGAACCGGGCGTTTACCTTGAAACTGTCTGTTTTCCCAAGTGCAGGTGTCTTTCTGTGTGTGAATGAACGGGGAGTACAGAAAAACACACCCTCAGCCTGAAATGAGGCTGGAGGTTGAAAGTTTTATCCCCCTCCCCCTTTATGGGTAATGAAAGGGAGGAATCGTGACATTAGGCAGCTGCATAAGTAGCTCTCAGTGTAAGAGAGGATGGATGAGAGTAAACAGAATAAAGAAGAAAAACACAGAATGAGAGGCTATTTAAAGAAAAATTTGCATTTAGTTTGGTATAATATTTTGTCACTTCTTTATGCATGTGCTACAGTTTTCTATATGTGGTATAGAGCTGTTCTGGCATACAACTTCGAGGTGTAAAGTATGTCAGCATTGAACTTTGATGTTTGTGTATGCTTGTGTTTAAACATCATGTTGAGATTTACAAATTCTTGGAGACAGAGCAAACAAGTTGACTGACCTTTGGACCCAAGCAATTCACTGAAAAGTGTATTTATGTTATCTGTTAGAACACCATGCTTCATTATTTATTTATTTAGTCTGGCTGGTTGCTATGCTAAGCTCTGGTATTAAGGTCCCACCATTTCTACAGCTAATTCAAGAGCTGCAGTTCAGCTAGAGGCTGAACAATGGCAGTGAGCCCTGATGGACCAGGTGACATGGGCCAAAAGGAGAGGGGAGCTACTTAAGATAGAGAGCTGAGGATGAAATCACCGTGAACAGATACAGACTGAGGTTCATTGGTTCATGTCTTACCTGGAAAATTGCTGTGTATCTTAGAAGGAAAGAACAGATGAGGTTAATTGTTGGGAACCTTTGTACTTGCCTCCTATGAAGTTGTGCAATGATGTGTGTTTGCTAGTTATTGCTTAAAAAATGGGGTGTGGGGGGGGGCTGCCTTAGTTTTTGTTTTTTTTTTCATGCCTGTCATCAAGGTGTCTTAGTTTGTGCCTTTACTGAATTTCACTTAGATTCTTCTTTCAGTTATATCATGGATATCCAGTAAGTCAAATATGGTACTAGGCAAGTTTTGATCCTTTCTGGTAGTGGCTCATTTTCCCTGCAACACTGAAGTACAATCATTCTTTCCTTTCTTAACATTTTTAATGACAATTTTACCTAAATATGGTGGTTTCCATTCTCTTTGCACTGACATTTCATGTCTTTCCTCCCTTCTCCACGCTGACCTTGTGAATTTAATGCCATGTAGAACACAAGACCTCTGTTTTGCACAACTTTCAACATTATGCTTTGCCTTAGCAAATCAAAAAGTTCTCTAGCAAGTTCTCTTTCAAGGAGGCTTGTGAAGATTAACTATTCTGGTTTTCTGTTGTCTTCTTATGCAGGTAACTTTTATATGCAAAGCTTGAGTCATTAATCATAATTATTTATAGCAGATTCTCTTTATCAGGTGGTGTAATCACGCTACTTCAAACTTAGAAAAACACTTCCACCAAAGGTGTGAAGTTCTGAGGCCAAGCACAGCATAACACAGAGGAGAACTGAACCAGTAACATACAGGTACAGAGTAATAGTGGGGGTGCAGCATATCCTGACAAACTCATCACAGCGCTTGCACACGCAGACATAGTGGCAGAGTTTTGGAGGTAGGCGGCGATATATAACCATATTTTTGAGATTAGAATCTTCTGAAAGATAGTTTAGTTGAGACTGTTAGCATAAGAAATTTCCTCTGATAAGCAGACTGGACTGGAGTTCATCTTATGCTCTTTTCCCATAGGTTGGTTTTGTTAATCACAATGAGATGTGTGTGGGCAGCTTTCACAGAAGACAAGTGCTGCATCTCACTAATACTGCCAGTTGTCCCATCTGCAACTTTTTGGCTGTAGAATTTGATGTTGCATTTAAAGCTATGAAGATGGCAAGACATCAAAAAAGTGTTTATGCAAATGGAAATACAGAATTTTCTACTTGATAGATGTGCATGAAGATTGAAACTCTTAACCCAAGAGAATGGAAGTCTCTTGGATGTGAATCCTGTAAATCCATCCCAATTCCCATTCTCTTCTCCCATTCTTTTAAGTCCATTGTTCTGCCGTTGTGCCTCAAACATGGCTTGGACAGATAACTGCCTAGGAACTATTTCCTTCTAAGGTGAGCTTTCTTTTCTCAAGGCCTCTCAGCTTAAATGCCCCTAAGGGGACACTGTCAGTTGTGTTTTCAGTTTCAGAACTGTGTATCTTCTGGTTTTCTTCAATTAAGACTACCAGTGCTCTTTAGACAGTGAGAGACTTTACACCTGGACAGGGATGATCCAATGAAACTGTGGATCCATACTCCACTTTTGGGTAGAAGTTTTCAAAAGCTACTAGGTCTTGGAAGGCACTGCGTATTTAAATGCTTCCTGTGGCACTTCTGGAAAAAACCAAAAGCATGTAAATTTGCTCTATGCAGAGGAAGAGTGGTTTACAGATGATATGGGGCATGTCAGTGTTATTATGGAGGATGAATAGCATTGACTTTTCTCTGGAAATTCTCAAGTATTGTAATACAGCTTTCATGGCAGCTCCCTAGAGATGTGTCCAGACTCAGAAGTGCTGGCTGAGGAGTTACTTTGCTGTGGTTAAAGTGCTGGAGCAATATACTTTCTAGCTTTCAGTTCCTTCTTGGTTGCTTGCAAAATTCAAATGTTCACTATTGTTGGCTTTAACTCTTGAGATGTTTGACTGCACCTTCAAAGTCTTTGACCAATAGAGCATCCCCTCTGCCTCACTCTCACGCACTGATAGCCTTGTTAAGGCTCTTAGCTTTTGATATTCTGTGGTTTGCCAAAATGGTACAGTGTATCTGTTAATGAAAAGGAGAAGGAGATATTTTTATCAGCTTATGATTTAACCTATGAAATAAAAATCCACTTCCAAAGCCCAGTGGTGTTTTGCAATGAATATACTGTGTAATCGAGTTCATATTGGGAAGACTAGCCCCTCTGAACAGCATTTCTTGTGTGGGAGAACAGTCCTCTACAATGTGAGTAGTCAGGGGGATATAGGGGTTGAATGGGTTTATTCACTGGTGGTTAGGGTTGGAAAATGCTCTGGTTTCCTCTAAGCCATTTTCTGTTCCTAAAGTATTTTCTGTTCTAGTGCCCTTGCCAGAGAGTTGTCAGCCCTGGTTATGATCATCTCCAGTGACTAAGTTTTGATTTGCATGTCATTTGTATGTCTTGCTCTTTGTTAGGTTTTCTTTGAGGGCATTTCCTTGATGTCTAAAAATTTGCCTTGTAATTTTACTTTGTTCCTAGATTGTATCATTTGAGGTCTGACTGAACAGGAGAGAAATGTTTGGTTCTCAGGCATTGATTATTAAATGTCACCAAAACCTAATACAAGTAACAGAAACAGATATCATTATGGGATTATCCCAGTTTCACCTGGGATAGATTAACTTTCTTCTTAGTAGGTGGTATAGTGTTGTATTTTGTGTTCAGGATGAGAATACAGTTGATAACACACACTGTTTGGTTGTTCCTGGCAATCTTTGCACTAAGGATGTTTCCCAGCTTCCCATCCTGCCCTGCCAGCGAGGAGGCTGGGGCTGCACAGGGAGCTGGGATGGGACACAGCAGGAACAGGTGATGCAGACTGGCCAGAGGGGTGTTTTGTACCATATGACATCATGCTCAGGTTCTAACTGGGGGAAAGCTGCCTGGGGGCTGGACTGTGACTTGGCAACTAGCAGGGCACTGGTGGTGTGGGGGTGGTAAGCAGTTGTGCTTTGCTTTGTGTAACTGCAATTATTATGTATTAGAATAAGGATGAAGTATGATTGTTGTTGTTATTGTCTTCCTTTTCTGTCCTATTCAACTGTCAACCCGTGAGATTTACTTTTATTTCTCCAAATCTTTCCCCCATCCCACTGTGAGGGGAAGTGAGGAAAGGGCTATGTGGTTGTTTTAGCTGCCTGCTGGGTTAAACCACAACAAGGATAGAAACAGATTCTCCTAGTCTAGTGTGTGTTTTAGCACTCAAGGCTATCTGACAGTGACTTTGGAAGAGTTTCTTAGGCCTCTTCTTTTGGAAGACTGGTCAAAAGCCATTGATTTTTTCATTAGTTTTGGGTTTTGTTATTTACACTGAAGGCTCTGGGCTCAGAAATCAGGAGTGTGGATCATCAGGGATCTTTTACAGCAGTGCTTTTCTTTAGTTCCTTTGTGCTCATTCTTCTCCAAGTATTTATATTTTGTCAGTTGATGAACACAAGAGTGTTCAGAGAATTGGGGGTGTTTTGACATGAGAAGTGTCTCCCAAAGGCCAGATGGGTTAGGGACAGACCTGGCCATGCGATAATACTGCAGAGAAGAACTGAACAGTCCTATTAACCTTGCTGAGAATTCTTCATGCCCATCACTGTGCAAGGAATGACCTCGTAAATACACTGAAAGATCTCCCCTTTCACCGTTTTATCCTCTGGCCATTGACTTCTTGTACTGCAGGAGACTGACTCAGAGGGTTTGCATGCTCGTGCAGCAGGTGAGGTAAGCAGCCTGGAACACCAGGAGGACAAGAGCCCTTACTAGGTGGCGAGGAGTTAGTGTGTCACCCACAAAACCAAGGAACGGAAACGTTGCTCTTGCGTGGAAGGTACCGCTTGGTAGCCATGAGCTCACTGTGCCAGCACAAGGGTGTCTGCAGGTACTTCTGACAGGATGGCAGCGCAGCAGGCTGCTGGGGAATGCCACACACATGGAAAACGGGGATTATTTTGGGATAGGGAACAGAGATCTTGAACATGCTACTTAAACTTTTGCTTTGAAAACTGCTCAGAGGTTTTTGTTGGTTTGGTTTGTGCTTTGCTTGTATCGCTCCGGGTTTTGTTCAGGCCACCAAAATATCCTGAAATTTCAGTCGTTCTGTCACAACATTGTCAGACTGTAGTATCTTCATTCAAGGAGATACCTTGTCATCCAAGTGTGCTATCCTCTTTCAGTCAGTTACAGCTGGGATGGTAAGAAGTCAGTGGAGGAAGGAGTGCAGAGGAAGGGATGAGAGAACTGTGCAAGCCCACGTTGCTGCTGAAACCTGGAGCTGCTTTCCCTCAGTGCTCCACTGAATTCTACATCTGAAAACCTCAGAGGAACTGCAGGTGCTTGAGAGCTGGAGAGTTTTAGCTGAGAGATTTCTGGGCTATAAATTCCATGTAGGATGAGAGTATTGCAGAGAGGTTATGTAAAGAATGGTGTCGGGTGTTAGAACTTAGCCTTGTATTCCCATTAATGGAAAATTTGGCAAGTTTTTGAAATCAGTTCCTATAACAGCATGCTCCTTCCATGTTCTCTACATAAACTGCATCTGTAGGTCTATGAATATTCCACTGTGGTCTTTTTTATTGTCTTGATTTGTATGAATTGGTATCTACCTTGTATATAAGGAGTATGTACCTTGTATGTAACATACACCAATGCTCTATGATAAAAGGTTAACTGCATCGTGACTAGAGCTGGAAATGAAATTAGTACTAATCTCCTGAACTGAGGGCAAAATACTGGGACTGATGCTAAAATTGATTCAGAGCTGTGACCTTTTTTAAGGTGTGGGACAAAAGCTATCAGTATCTCACATGGATTTCAGAAAGAATTATTATTTTAGAATGTCTTTTAAAATATTTGTCATAATCAAACACTCATCTCCAATTTCACTGTTGGAACCTGTAGAGAGGGTTAGTTTTTGCCTAAAGAGGAACCTGACATAAGATTCTTAATGTACAGGGATGTTAATCTGCCATGGAGCTCCACCCAATAGGCTGTAGTGTTCCAAACCTGAAAACATTTCTGTTGTCACGCAGAGAGGTGTGTAAGTTCTGATAATGTGCTGGAGGAGTGGGGAAGGGATGAGAGTACCTGAAGTAAATTGAGTAAGTCCTCCTGCTTGCCATCTATCAGTTTTTAAATGCACTGTGGCAGGGCCAGTCATCAATAAGACATTTGTATACTGCAAGTAATAACTGATTTCTGACATGTACCTTGTAATTCTGTCAGGGTTCAGAACATGAACAGACCTGATCTGGCCACCCCAGCAGAGATTAGTTCTGGTATAAGGAAAAGAGCTGATTTAAATTTACAGAATTTCAGAGCTGAGAGGAACTGGTTTTCCTTAGAATATGATTAATCACCATGTACTTGTTTTTAACAGGCACAACGATCTAACATAATGAAATCATAAAGCCTTTAAAATGATGTTTATAAAAGCCGTGGGCTCAGTCCCGATGTACTTCACCCAATGCAAATGCAGTGTGCAAATGTACTTCACAAACAGATGTTGAGTTGGCTTGGTGTATAATAATTTGTAAAAGGCTCAGTATAAAATTTACATATATATTTTTAGATTCCAGTACTAAGACAGTGATGTGAAAAGAACATCTGTCCACATACTGAATGCTCTATGCCCTGTGGAGATGGCATATAGTCCATGTATCTAGTGGGTTTCTCTGTAGTTAGCAATGCAAATAGGTAACGAGACATTTTGAAAAGCAATCTGAGACGTCTCAAGGTGACAAAGATAATGTAATGCACAGGGAAGTTTTGCATTTTCTCTGTTGTAGCTCTTTTGGTGTAATGAGAATATTTACCCATTGTGCAAATGCCATGTTCTGGGTAATTAATCTCTCCTGTTGTGTGTGTGGTTGAGAAAAAAAAAACACAATATAGGATCAGAACAGTTTCAGGCATGTTATTAATGATGGTTACTTTAATCTTATTTAAATTTAAGCATTTAATGTGGTGATGAACTACTAGAGCGTACCATAACTTACCAGTTACCAGAAGTACCTGAAAAGAATTGGGAAGTGAATGTTTTTCCATATCACGCAAAATAATACATTAATTTGGAGCCTTTGGTAAACTATGAGAACACAGATTCGATTGAGTCACTTTATGGTCTCTAGAAAGGCTTTCTATAAAGATCATATACTGACAGCAACTTTATTTAATGGCTTCCTGTTGGCAGCTCGAACCCTTGTTGATTGAATTTAAGGATGGGCAGGAGAACCCTTGTTTCAAGTCCCAGGCTTAGATGGCATTATGCCTGCTATGTGTGCTGGTGCCAGGGCCAGCAGTTTCAATAACATGCTGAATAAGTGTCTCTGGTTGGCAAGCACAGCCAGTATTTATCAGACCCTGCATCTGTTGATGTCTATGCAGCAGCATTCCGGCTGGAGCTATTTTAGCTTCTAATTTAGAACATACCTGTCTTTTGTTACTGAGCATGTTGTAAGGAGGATAAATAATGTTAACAAGTAGCGGAACTTGCAGAGTAAAAGACTTGTCATCTCACATCAGGATACAGTGAGGTCATGTGAAAATATTGTCCCAGGGAGATTGTGCTGTGCTGGCATGCCAGAATCCAGCACCTCTTAAAGTGCTGATGGACTGGCATCCAGACAGTTAAATCCATCAGAGCAGGATGACTGTGGCAGTGCTGTAAGAAATCTCGAGGTGAGTTTTAAAGATGAGGTTTATATATTAGTGGTGTTGTAGTGCCTCAGAAACCCGCTCTTGCACCAGGAATTATTTAGCATAAAGATGCTGTATGTGCTGTATAAGGCCAATGGAAAAGACCCTACCTCAGAGTGTAGATCTAAACCAAAGGGCAACAGCTGAATGCAGACAGAAACCTGGGCTGGTGGGGATTGTAAAACAAGGGATTTCAGCACCATGCATTTAGCCATTTTTTAAGTTTCTGGCAAGGCATAACAGCAGATGAAATTTTAAGGTGGGATATGAAGAGCAATGAGAAGAGTTTTGGAGAATGTTTACAGAGGTGAAGACACTGTGATAGAAAACACAAAGTTTGAAATATTAATGCCAGGAGGTAAAGGCTGCAGTAAGAGCTCTGATGCTAAATGAAAGGTGATGGGTAACATGGGGATAGTGGCCTTGAAAGCGAATACAGAAGCTACGATCTGGAAAGCCTGAAGAGGAGGCAGTGAAATTCAAAATGAGAGCTGACCTGGTCAAAACAGTAGACTAAATATACGAACTTGAGCAGAGAGGCTGGACCAGGTGACCTCCAGAGGTCCTGTCCTGCTTGTTTTACATCTTTCTACCACAGTACTCCGGCTTACTGTAACCTGAGAGGGGTGAAAGTATTATGGCAGGTTTTTTCCAAGAACTAGGACAGATAGATGATGGTGATGGTGAGCTCCACAGAAGTAGCCAGTTTATTCTAAGGCAGCTATGGGGAGAAGAAAAAACCAGCAACTCTCTTTATTTTCTTCCTGTAAAATTGGACAAATCTGTAGAAATTCTGAATCTCTCCTTCTGGACATGTTGGAAATGTCAGCTAGTGATTATTGATTTGAGTGTTTGTTTTAAAATCCATTAACAAATGTCAGTTGTTAATGTTAATTTTTCACTTTGATTTCTGTACTGAATTGAGATACAACTCTAATACCATTGCTCCTTTATGGTATCGTACAGGGAGACTGAAAGGAGAAAAATCTTAGTGACAGAGAACAACAGCCTCAGAGCTGACCACCGAGAGAGACCAGACTCTGGGATATTTAAACCTGTGTGCTTATCAGGAATATAAAGCAGAAATTATTAGAGAGATCTTTTTAGCTGGACCCAGACTCTGTTCTTCAAAGCATCATGTCAACATGCTGAAGAGTCGAGCAAGTCAGACCCAGGCACTGCCAGATCCATTGGCTGATAACACTGACGCCAGCAGAAAAGGGTCAAATACGTGTTGGTTGACCTTTATCCCAGTGGGGATTAAATTGATTCTAATTAATAGACTTGGGAATAGATGGGTACCTTGGCAGAGTTTGTAACTAATTTAAATTGTTCATCCTATTAGCTTAGCCATAAACTATGCATGATTGCAAAAGGACTTTGTGGACAGCCGCCCTTATGTTGCCACCTTCTTAATTATGATGTATTGAATCCAGTGCTACAGAGCTGACTTGTTTTGATTAACATAGGGAATTCTGTTGTCTAACACTGCCTGGGCAAATGTGTCAGTGCTCTGTTTACAGCAATAAAATAGTGTTTGAAAGCACAAATGCAGCTCTGCTGAAATCAGTTATGCTTTACATATGTGACTGTGAGATAAATCTGGCTCTTGACATGTAATCAGTGGCATTTGTTCCTCTGAGTACACTTTTACATCTTAAAATTATATTTATTTTGAGGTGGTATAAAAATGAAGCCTGGGAAGGTTCTGGGCTGTGATTATCTTGTATGACATTTTTAGTGACAGGTTAGAAAGAAACTATATAAAGGTGTGGTGGCAGTTGGTATGACCTGGATAATGTATTTCATCCCTTATCTAAATTAAACAGCCATTTAAAATAGGTGCAAATGGAGTTCAAGCTTGACTGAGTCAGCCAGTGTTCCCACTTTTCCTCAGCACAGATACCAGTTGACACCAGTCCTATCAATATGCACTGTTCCTCTTTTCCAGTAAGTCCTGGAGTGAAACTCCAACTAAGTTTCTATAGGTGCTGACTTTTATCAGAAAGTAAAAACATCAGGCACAGAACAAAATCTTCTTTCAGTGTTTCCTAAAGCATAGCTGTGTAGCAGACATCTCCTATGTTAACAAATGAGGAGTGACCACTCAAAAAACAAACAAAAAAACCCCCATGATATTTTAAAGAATTACAACTGGTTTTTCATTCTGTTTGCTCTTTGAATCACTGGGTACACCCAAGTTTTATTTTCAATATTTTCAAACTTGCACAACTTGAACTGAAAGCAGAAATAGTTAGATAATCTTCTAATTCGGGGTGCTGGAGCTTAAGAAAACCCTCAAAGGTACCGGACTGAAACTAAATCAGTGGGAGTGGAAGATGTGAAAGCTGCTCACCCTTCTGCGCCCTTAAAAAGAATGGACCAACAATAACAGCAGACAATCAGATATTTTCTACATGAAGGTTAAATTAGTGTTGTCTTAGATCTGTCATTTTAATCTCCTTGCCAGTAGTAAACAGAGACACCTTGTCTCTGATCAGGACATTCACTGGGCGAGACTTGGCTGTGGTCCTTGTGGGAGGGAATGGGAAATCCTGACATCTGCTTCCAGCAGCTTGGTTTTATGTTGACTGCAAACTCATATTCCCTGTGCCCTACCTCCTAAAAAAAACCCCAAACCTCACCAGTGAGGACAAAACTCAGTTTACTGCCTTAAAGGGAAGAGGTCATGCTTCCAAGTAGAATATTAAAGACATCCAGCTGGTACAAATACTTCTTTCCCAAAGTGGTAATAACAGAGCGGGGCTGGCTCCGACCACGGCGAGCTGTCAGAATGATGTAAGAACATTTCCAAGCCTCTTGGGCAACGCGGGAGTCCTGTCTCTCCGAACAGAGGGATTTGATTTTGGGGTTTGCACAGTGTTGTAGAGTGTTCTTTGTGCTGCTTGTTATTTGATTTTAATCCAGGCCCCTCAGAGAATACCGTCTAGGTTGTGTTAGTATGTGAATGTCTGCTTAGTGGAAGCGAGAGGTTTGCCTCTTTCAGAGCAAAGCGCTTACCCATCAGAGGGGTTCTCCAGGGTTTCATTCCCCAGATGATGATGTGCAGCTCTTGCAGATCGCTCTTCGATGCCTCCCGTGCTGGAAGGACGTGTGTGTCCACACGTGTGGGTACGTGTGTGGTTGTGTGTGCAGTGAGCTGGCACTCGGCATCTCCTTCGCAGCCCAGAGTTCATCAGTGGGTCAGCCAGCTCCTAATGACATCATTACACTTGTTTACTGCTCACACCGCGGAAGTGCTGTGCTGATGGGTTTGACCACTGCCATTATCTTATTTTAGTCCAGCGTTTTTGCAAAATCAGAAATTTTGAAAAGCATCTTGCTTCTCTAAAGTGATTTTTAGCTTCTCCTTCTGAGTTAAAAGGGAAAACAAAAGACAGAAAATTCTTAACCTTTGAAATTATATTGCAAGAACCGCATCCCACATTGTTGTTGTTGTTGAAATTGTTGGTGCAGCTAAATAGTCAGAATGCTGGATACAGAGTGAAAAACAAAACCATCTCAAAGGGAGTCAGTATGTGTGGGATGATCTAGTCTACAAGGCATGAAGGTTGTTCTACAGTGAACGTGAGTCAGGTTCCTAGGGCTAAATGTCACACGTGTCACAGATGTCCAGTGCTCAGCAGGCTGCTGGCAGGTGCTTGGCTTTGACTTCAGACACGATAAGGTGCCTCAATATGATACCATTTTATGTTCACACTGTGAAGTGAATTCATTTCACATTACAGCAGCCAGAACATCATGTAAGTGATAGGCAGTCACATCCACAGGATGGTAACATCCAGGGAGCTGTCACTTACTCAGATGCTGGAGCTTGATTTGTGCTTTCCTGACCATCCCCTTGCATTGAACCAAGTGTCATTGCCTCAGAATCGGATTAGAATTCCTTTGATCTTTTCTGGGAAAAGTATTGATTGTAACTTTTATTTCTACATTTAGGTCTCATTTAATCAGAGCTGTGCTGCTTCTCCAATTTTTTTTTTACAAGCAAGGTAGCCATTTCTTCTTGACAGTGTATTGAAGACATGGGTGCCATCAGTGAGAGACCCCTTCGGCCACACCGTACCCCTTTGGGGATGCATGCTCTGGGAGCTTCTGATCTTCAGTTCCCATCCTCCTTTGACTTAAGAGGCTGAGAGAGTTAAATATGACCTGAAAACTGTCATTTTTACAGCAGATGAATAGATCTGAGAAATTCTGCTCCGTTGCATAGCAACAGCCTGCATTAACAAAAACCCCACATTTTGAAATGTACATAGATAGGAAACGAGCTAAGCATTTAAATATTGATGCTTTCTTCTATGAAGTACCCTTTGTTTCTTTGATTAAAATATAAATATGAAAAGCTCCTTTTGACAGCTCTTAGATTGTTTTTAAATGATAGCAATTCTGTCTTTCTGGAGGCAAAGAAAGGCTGGGAGGGGATCTTGTCTGGAGCTGTTGCTGGCATTCAGATTATATATGAATTTAATGTTGGCTATTTTAACTCCCAATACTTCTCCAGTAGCCTCATGGGAGAAATTATTTATTTCAATCAAGAGCTGCACTGTACAATGGACATGGATGATCTGGGGCGATCGCTGCGTGCTCTCAGAGGTGATGCAGCAGGCAGCCTTCCTGCTCCAAGTTAGAAACTGCTCAGCATCTCAGGATGACACACTCTGTTACAGGAATCATCTCATAAGCACAAATTCTAAAATAAAATCCAGTTCTGTTTGCACCTGGTTTGTAGCTCTTGAATTCTTATTTTCCATAAATTTATGCTAGGTTAGATTTTCCCAGTTTGTTAAGAAGCAGCAGGTAACCACTGGTTGAACCAGGCAGTTTGGGGAGTTCCTTTCACCCAGTCAGGGGATGGAAATAACGCTGTGTTGGATCCATGTTTTTAATTTCACATGTTCTTTACTTCTAACACTATCCTGCAGCCTCAAGTTTTGATTGTTTTTAGCTTTACAAAATCAAACACTTATCATTCAGTGTCAACACAGCTTTCAGTCCCAGTAAATGTTTAACTACATTACATGAACATTTAACCTGCTACAGGTGAAGAACTTGGTACCCTGAGAGATATATGCAATAAGTAGAAAGAATAATTCAGCACTTGGGCAGGAAGACATGCAGACAGCAAACTGTGTTAAAACATCCAGTTGACCCATGGCATTTCTGTCTAGAAGATCCAGCAGTTTCTTTTTTTGTCCTTTGAAATGTTATTTACTGACTTTCTGTCTCTTCATCCTGCCTGCTGTGCTTGCAGTACAGAAGGGCTTTCTGCACCTGCATATTTACCCTCCCCACAATTTCCTGAGCTCTCTGTGGACATTTTTAAGTGACTCTGGATTACAGGGTGGCATGCCAAGCCCACGGAGGTGGCAGCACACTAGTTATTTTCCTAGGATGGAATATTATATTTCTCTTGGTAGTCTTCCTCAAAGCCTTCCCTCAAATCCATAACTTAAAAAAAAAACCCCTTACTCCTCTCCCCCCTGCCCCCAGACATACCATTTCTTTCTGCTTTGCAGCCAAAGGGTTTTATTGCAGCCTATTTCTTTGTGCGCTGTGGTTCCCGGGAGCGGAGGCCGGTCTGGACACATGGCGTGGCAGCCCTTCGCCATTAAAAATCTGTCGTTTTTCCCCCACGACTGCTTCCATGATCCTTGGCTGGGTGACAGCTTGTGGCCACTTTGGTTGCCCCCTGCACTCCGTTTGACCCTGTCCCAGCGTTAATAGGATTGTAAAGCCTGACTCCTGTGTGACCTCTCCTTGCAAACAACCCCAACCCTTCCCCTTCCTCGGCTGTGCCGTACAACAGAGCCCAAGTGTTGCTCCCGAGGCAGTCTGGAGTCTGCAGTTTGGGTCTCAGACGAAAGCAATTGGAAAAACCAGTGGGGAAAAAAAGTCAGCGTGGGGCCACCTGTCCTTAAATAGTCCTGACTGGGAGAACAGTAGGCATTTGTTCACCTCCTTAGAGGGAGCTGGTCTTAAATGCCTCTATGCAGACAGAAAATGAGGTGTTTTCTTTCCTCTGTTGAATAGGAGTCAGGTATTTGCATACTCTCCATGGTCTATAGGTGCTGTTTTGTTTCCTTCAGAGGAAAAGAAGGGGTGAAAAGAATTGGGGTAGAATGGGAATTGGCTGTGCTATAGGTGAATAATCTTAATCCCATTGAGTGATAAATCATAATGCAGTTTCTGACTCTAGATGAAAAGAATTCACTCCTCCAGTCTCCTGAGGTCTCTTTAGACCTAACTTTACATCTCATTAGAGGACATTACTGCTGGCCTTAACTCAGACCAGTTTATAATAGTCTGTGATTTGCTATTTACCAGGGTGGCAAGAATAAATGTAAATTAAATTCTTATAGTCTAACGTCTTTACAACTTGAAATGCTAATCTAGAAAAGCCTGTAAGTAGGTTGTCCTACTCCTCTGACCCCACTCCTTACCCTGCAGCCTTTCTCATACCCTCCTTGCAGCTTTGATATTTGCTTGTGGGAACTGAGAAGATTTTGCCACCGGTCTGCTTTGTTTGCTTACTTTCAGAGAAGTGTCACTAAGGGGCTGGGTTAAGTATTTTGACCTACTTCAGGCATCAAAAGGCTCTTTTTTTTTTTCCTTTCTGAAGCAAAGATTGCCTTTTCACACTGAAGGGCCACACCTTTCACTCTTCCAGTAATCTGTCTTCAGGGTGCCTCTCCCATGAAGAGCTCCTGAAAGAACTTGTCTGTCTTGGCCCTGGGGGAGAGAGAGGGGAAGGGGTGGAGGAGAAAACCCTGGTGCCATTTGACAAGCAAAATTCAGGAACGCTTTTGAGGCTGTAGGATTTCACCTCCTGTTCTCATGAGATGCAAAACTCTGCCAGGGTTTTCTCTGGAGGACCAACTGGGAGTTAGTACAACCGGGCTTTGTAAATACATGGGGATAAAACTGTCATACTTCAGTGGATTATCTACACTTTGTTCTTCCTAAAAGTATGCAGGGACCTTTAGGACTGGATGCAGAAAGGTTTTCTCTGTTTGCACAAAGGTGGCAGGCTGTGCAGTTACAGATACCAGCTCAAACAGAGCAACTTTTGTTTCACTGGACTAGGAAGGTGGTTGAAAAGGGGAATGGAACGTGTTGACCTACCAACGGCTTCCTATCTCTGCTGATCTGTGGTGAGCAGTGGTTGATTTGTGGAGGCAGCAATAATGAGATCAGGCAGGAAGGGCACTTTGGTGTCTCTCTGCAACACTGATCCTTCAGTGTCTTCAAGCTGATATGGAGAATTGCTTCATGAGTCGTAAAATGTAAAAAAAAATCTGGAATGGAAGTTGTGTCTGCCAGCCACTATGTGTGTTGCTGTGTTGGAAAAAGCTGAGAGCAAACAACTCTGAACTGAAGTGCAACCCAAATAGTCCAAGGGGAGTGCCAAGAAGTGGCACATGTGCAGACTCAAATGCTTTTGTTGTGGGACACCTTTCCAGATTGGTCTAGGTCACTGGAGGGACGAAGCCGCTAGCGCAGCGGGTCTGCTGAAGATATAGTGCCAGATTAATTGACGATGCAAAAGGGCCACATTCCTTTGCTGCTGTTCTTGAACTGTGCTAGCAATAAAATCAGACCAAACAAGTTAACTAGCCTTGTAAATGATGTAAAATTAGCTGTAACCTCATCTCCTGCACCAGTAACATACCTCAGACTCTGGAAGTACAGATCATGTCTGTGTATTGTGGTTGACAGCAGCTTCAGTCTGGACTAGTTTATATGAATTGGTGGCTTTATCTTATTTTCTGGTGGTCAAAAGCATAACTCTTGTGTTACAGTGAAAATCAGGATTTAAACCTGCAGCACAGGCCTCTTCAGAAAGTCCTGCCTTCAGAGCAGTGGGTACAACCTTCCTGTGGACCCTGGAGCACGTCTAATTAGCAAATTAAGACCAGTTAACTCAGAGAGTTAAACTGAGAGCCCTCTGGGAGTGGAGGAGCAGTGTGTCCTGAGCCTGCCACTCCAGCCCAAATGATTTTCCTGAGGCCAGGTGAGGTGTTCTCTGACAAAGCTGTAGAGACAAGGTTTGGTTTGCAAAATCTGCTCCTGAATAAAACCTGGAGGAATCAGTGCTAAGCCGTGGTGTCACAGCCCTTGCCTACTTTAAAGTTAATTAAGAGGAGGGCGTGTTAAGTTCCTCTGTCATCATAAATCTGTCTGTTCCTCTGTCCAGTGGTAGAAAGACCCCAGCTCTCATCGCCTCTCGCTAGCAGCCCAGAGCAAGAGCTTCAACTTTCCACCTGCCTCCTGGACTGGGACCTCTGGGGTCACCCAGAGGTAACTCCAGGGCAGGAAGCCTCTGGCAGTGCCTGCCGCGGTGGGGATTAACCGCCTCGCTGGGCTGTTGCCCTCCACAATTTTCTGGTCAGTGAGTTTTGGAAAGGAGAGCGTGTCTGGAGCTGTAGGGAGGGGCAGGCAGGAGAGGATGCAGAGAGGTGGAGGGGCAGACCAAAGAGCGCCTGGATCCTTTCCAGGACGGAAAACTGTCTGTCCAAGAACTTCTCCAGAACACAAATTAAACACTTCTCTATCCACCACTGAATTACCGGGAACGGGTGGCTGTGCAGCGTCCTGACGGGCTGTGGAATAAGGAGTGCTGTGCCTCTTTTCTCCCTTACTCCTCTGCATTTCCCTGTGTCCCAGACTGGAGCTCCTGTGTCTGAAGAGTCATTCTCTCCAGGATGTAGCTTCCAGTTGGGACGTGCTTAGTGCCAATTTAAAATTAAACTTGAAAAGGAAAAGGGACACAGACCAGGTTCAAGGGCCCATATCTCCGTTTTGAACATTGTGCTCTCAGGTACAACGGACCATTTCCTGAACTACAGATCCAGGCTCCTTACAAGCCCTCAAATCCCAGCTAGGGCAGGATACAGTTAAGAGACGCCTGTCCTGATGTTGCCTGAGCAAAGAGCAAAAGGAGAGCTCCTTACATGCATATAAAGGGAAGTGCCAGCTGCCCAGCTTGAAGTTAGCTGGAGCTCAGGGCTCAGCAAAGCACAGGCCCACAACCATTCATTGGTTCAGCAGCAAGCAGAAGTTTTTGTTTGGGAGCAGTGAGGATACTTGCAGTGAGCAGGGATAATCATAACCACCAGGGATAATCATAACATATGATTATCCCTGGTGGTTATGATTATCCCTGCCTCTGAAGCAGCTGAAGTCTAGTTGAGCGGGTCAGTGAGGCTGTCACAGATAGCACAGCCATGAATGCCAAACAGCACATTGTTAGATTGGAGATGCTGCAAGGTGAGGACAGGAGAGATGAGGACTGATGCAGACAATCTCAGGAAGTGACAGCAGAATAAGGATCTAGAGGAGCATTGGTGAAACTGCTGCAAGGAAGAAGAGAAGTTTTGCCTACATGGAAGCACTAAGCCAAAGCCCTCTGCAAAGACAGAGTTCAGAATCATAGAATCATAGAATGGCTGGAGTTGGAAGGGACTCCCAGAGGTCATCTAGTCCAACCCCCCTGCAAGAAGCAGGGACACCCCCAACTAGATCAGGTTGCTCAGGTCCTCATCCAACCTGGCCTTGAACTTCTCCAGGGATGGGGCATCCACCCCCTCCCTGGGCAACCTGTTCCAGTGCTCCACCACTCTCACAGGAAAGATCTTTTTTCTAATATCCAATCTAAATCTCCCTCCCCCTATTTTAAAACTATCACTCCTTGTCCTGTCACATCAGGCCCTACTGAACAGAAGCAACAGAAGCCTCAGCTATGGGGCTAATGCAGCAACTAAGCCTTGTCTCCCTGGAAGGTCTGATGTCCTAGGAGGCCAGGGGGAAGCCCGTGCCAAGTTAATTTGGCCAGATGTAACACAGAAATTGAAAGTCACATATGATCCTGTAAGAGCAGTCAAGCTTGAATTTGAACCAAAAGCACATTGTATTGAGTTTTGAGCTTTATCCATCTGTAAAAAGTAGCAGAGATGACAGCAGGAAACCTCACTTCCCACTGTGTCCTTAGGAACTTTCACCTCCCATGAAAGAATGGCCTTTTATTACTGCTTTTCTCTTACGCAGGCTGAAGCCTTCACCTGAGTGTGAACAGTATCAAGCACACAAAGACTTCCCATGGAAAAAAAAAAAAATCAGTGCTGATGTTAATGCTGTCAGCAGGATAACCAGCAAATTCTCTCTTTCCCAGATGGCCCAAATTTTAATGGGGTCACCTTGCAGGACTTGCCTGTAGGATATTAAGGGTCCCAAAGTAACTGTTGGGGCATAAAAAATGTTACATCCAGGAGTTGCATCACAGACAGATGTTCCTTTGACAGGTCTCCTTTGCTTAACTATCCTTCCATGTCTATTTCCTGACATTCAATGTATCAGTGGCAGCCCTTGGGAATAGGAGGCTGTATGGATGTTTGAAACAGATGAAAGGGAAGAGTGAGTCATCTACTTTTTCTTTTGCAATAGCAGTGTGAAACCCTAGAGTTCAGGTGCATAAGGTCAAGTTCTTGCCTTACTCCCCTTGTCTGACACCTTATTTCCCTTTCTCTCCTCTTCCTTTCCTACCTTGCATCACTCTTCAACTTGTCATTTACTTTTTAGTGTCTGTAGTTGACTGATCCAATCCTGCTGCAAGGTTGAAGCACAAACTGATGCAAACTCCGGGCATCAAACTCCATGCTTATGGTTCACATGTTGTGTTTATTTTCCCCTTTCTATAGAGCTGCAGGTTGAGAGATAGTAAGTAAGAGTGTGTGCTTATAGTTGAACAGTATTTTGTAAATATTTCCTGAAGGTTTATGAAATTTTGTGTTCTTGACCAGCGTAGGTATAAGAAACATTGCCCAGTCTAGTTCTGAGTTCAGAAGCGAGTAAATAACCATCAGTTTTACAAGCTTTGTGTAGATGCCAAAGCCTGATGGCCAAGGGTGATATGCTGAGACTTTTGGAGCCAGGCCAGTAAACAAAGCACATTTTTTGCTATATGCTTTCTTACAGTTTTTAAGCCTGGTCACAGATTTTTCCTCGAAAATTATTTCCCCTGAGATAAGATTTCTCCTGAAATGTCTCTGGCATATTTAACCATGCTCTGAAGTTTCTGGTTAACCAGCTTGTTAGTCCTTTGGTGTTTTTGTGAATCTATCAGTCTGTGTGTTTTATGTTCACTGCTGTGCCAGTGGTTTATAAACAGGATCAGTTGTAAATGTAACTCATTTAGGTACTTCTGCAAGGTAGCATTGCCTTGTCACACTGGAAGAGCTCTTTGACCCTGCCATAGATTAGTTTTAGTACCAGTTAAGAGATAAGCTTAACTGGCCCTTAAAAACAAGCATGTTGAAACTCTCTGCAAGAGATTTGTTTTTTGTGAGGGAATAGTGCAGGTCCTACATTTTTGTGGTTATCTTGCTGTTACTAAGTTAATTGAGTGATACAATTTAGGTGCTTTTTTCCCCTGTTTAAAGATTATTAAATCTTTTAAGTTTAAGTGCACATATTTGTTACTATTAAAAAAGCAATGTACCAGTCAGATTCATACTCAGTGCCCAGCAGTGTGGGAAGCACCAGTAATCCTGGATCACAGGTGATAAGGCTCAGACATAACACAATTCTAGAGCAGCAAAACTGTTCCCATCTTCAGAGCCCATTTTCCTAGTCCCTGATCAGAGTAAACCTGCATTTGACTATGTTAATGTCCTCATTTATTTTTCTAAATAGTCATTTTGCATTATCAATGTAGCAACTTTTTCTTCTTTCTCTTTTGGATCTTGCTGTTTGACTCCCAGAGCAGCCAGCTGATTTCAGTAACTGTCTTCATTGTATACTCAGTCCATACTATATGATTTGAAACTTTTCTTTCCCCAGATCTTCAAATTGTTCTTTGTACAAGAAGTATTTTAACATTTTTTACTGTGCTGAATAGGAGTGGCAAGTGAAATCTTACATTGTATTAGTTGCCAAATAAACTTGTGCTTGAAAATCATCCATTTAAGTGGATGCATTAGGATAATACCTGTTTGAAGCACACATAGGACACCAGCCTACAAACAGCACTGCAAACAGTTAGCTGGGATATGCTGAACAACATGGTTTAGTGCAGAGCAGATACTATCTCCAAGTGTATAAGAAGTAGCTAGCATATTAGTACACAGGAAGGTTTGTGCTCTCTGTGTATGTATAGCAAAGTCAGGGATAAATTTGATATTTCACAAGATAGAAAATTTGCCAAGAGTGTCATATATTTGTCACATTAGGCTAAAGTTGTTTTGTGTTAGCTATTGTGTTGCTTGTAAAGAACCTGTAAGCAGAGTATCAGTGGTGGGATGCAGCTACTGCCATGATACTCAAGTCCCATTCCCATGTAACATGAAATCATCATTACTAGTAGATGAAACAGAGGCTGGCAGTTACGAACACATCAAAGATGTTCCTCAGGTTGTTGACGTTAGAAGCGTGTTTTAACTCTTCTATATTTGAAGCAGAACTGTTTGACTCTAACAGTTGTTTCTCGCTGCAGATCATCCTGTGGGGTCGAACTGAGAAATGCCTGAAGGAGACCACAGAGGAGATCAGGATGATGGGCACAGAATGCCATTACTTCATTTGTGATGTAGGAAATCGAGAGGAGGTTTATCGGCAAGCAAAAGCTGTGCGGGAAAAGGTTAGTGGGTGTGAAAACACTGTGGCCAGAACTTAGTAATGACTCAGTCAGGAAAGAAAAATACATTGAGAAACTGGGGAAAAAAGAAGGGTGATTATGTTGTATGAAGCCTAGCTACCTGTTTTACATGATCCAGAAGGATTACAAACAACACCAAAAGCTTAAAAATAATGAGTTTAGGCAGATACAGTGGTGACTGCTGATTCGTGAGGAGAGATGTTAGTTGTAACAAGTCCTTTTTTTCTTTTGCAGGTGGGTGATATCACTATCCTGGTTAACAATGCTGCTGTGGTCCATGGTAAGAGCCTGATGGACAGTGATGATGATGCACTGCTCAAATCACAACATATAAACACCCTGGGACAATTCTGGGTAAGATAAGCTTTTGTGTCAAATGTATTCAGAATTGGGAATGAGAGTGACAGATTACAGCCAGTAAACACTTGGCTACTACAAGCTTTTTCTAAATGATGCCTTGCAAAATCAGTCTGACATGAAAAGGAGACAGAAAAACCAATGTGAAAAGACCAAAGGAAAGAAGTCTAAAAAATTTAATTTCTCCAGTAGTAGAAGTTGCATTTCTCAAGTATTTGATGCTCCTGCATCCCCATTCTCTGATTTCCAGTAAAACATTTGATTTCTTTTAGGAAAGCCTGAGCTCACAGAGGATGGTTTTCTCTACAGGGATGTGTATAGAACATCAGAGGAGCATGAGACTGCGTTGTTTAGGGAAGGAAACTGGTGTGAAGCTCATTCATTCTGAACTAGACGATAGTAATAAAACAAGAGCTGCTTGTGACGTCATCACTTTGTTGAATCCCTTACAAGAAGTTCTTAAACATACAAAGCATGTCTGTGGGCACTGCTTACTTACGTAATAGGAAAGATTTGGTTTTGTTTCTACACAAACTTGGCCTGTTTAGACTCTTTCAGAAAATGACAAAGCAGCGAGATACTCTCACGCCTTCCCCAGCACAACCAGCAGCACAGTTTGGCTGCTTCTCTTCATCTCACCTTATTCTGTCCAGCCACTGTATCTTCTGTTGTATCACTGCTGAGAAAACCTTTTTTCTTTTTATTTATTTATTTGTTTTCTCATTTCATCTTTGTTTTCCAGACCACCAAAGCATTCCTGCCCAGGATGCTGGAGTTGCAGAATGGACACATTGTTTGCCTGAACTCTGTGCTGGCCTTGTCGGCCATCCCTGGTGCCATTGACTACTGCACATCCAAAGCCTCGTCCTTTGCCTTTATGGAGAGCCTGACCTTGGGGTTGCTGGACTGTCCAGGAGTGAATGCCACAACAGTCCTGCCCTTCCACACAAGCACAGAGATGTTTCAGGGCATGAGAATCAGGTCAGTCCAGGGGAACTAGAATAAAGCATCTCATTTTAAATGAATCATCAGAATACACTCCTAATTAATGCTTCGTTTAGTTAAGAGAATTTGATGTCTCATTTGGCTGCCTGGGAACAGAGGGTCACTCTGGGCCACCTGGGACTCATCAGACTGGTTACCTCAGTTTGCTGGCATGTTCACACAGCCTGCCTGTACCAAGTGGTGCATTTGCTTCTGCAGCAAAAACTCAGGGCCACATGCAGCCATCAGAGAGGGAGGGGAGGCAACCTCAAAATCGAGGTCATTCTAAAGGAGCAGTCTAGAAAGTACTTGAGAATTAGTGGTACAGTTTCCTTCTTTATTCTTTAAAATACTAAAATCTTTCCTATCCAGAAGAATGGCAGCCACTTACTGCAGTAAGGCTATCAGCACCTCCTTTTTTATCTCTGAGAGAACAAGCTCAACTCAAAGACTAACAGAAGAGCAAATTATAATTTTACAGCTGACAACCTATTGATACAGCTTGTGCTCTCTCAGTGAAGAAAATATGCAGTGTCAAACTATTGCTGGAGATGGAAAAAGCCTTATGTTTGGTATTATAGCAGTGAGGGAAAATATTTGGCTTTCACCTGTCAAGAATGTTACTTGAGCAAAGAGCAATAGATAGGGAGAGGAAAAACACGAACAGTGAACAGACAGGATTTTGGTGTTGGTTTGCATACAGTTTAAGAAAATCCCTGAATCAGGGATTCTGAACACACTGCCACTTCAGCCTAAAGGCACTGACAGTTACATTCTTAATCATTTATCTAACCCAGTTGTACTGGTTGGAACTGGGCTTTCTGCTTTCCAGCTTGCTGGCTGGAACTGGAACTTTCTGGTCCTTTGAGCCTGCTTTGGGGCATGTTTGGATGCCAGTAACCAGTGATGGCTTAGCAAGTAACAGGATTTGGGCAGTGATATCTCAAAGAATGAGTTTGGTTAACAAATAATTATTTTATTTTTTACTTTGTTTATTCAGGTTCCCTAATCTTTTTCCTCCTCTCAAGCCAGAGACAGTGGCTAGGAGGACAGTAGAAGCCGTTCAGATGAATCAAGCCTTCCTGCTTCTCCCGTGGACGATGCATGTTCTTGTCATCCTAAAAAGGTAAATATTCCCTTTGCCCAGCACTAGCTTAGCCAGGGAGGAAAGACTGGCTGACAGTCAGGAACTGAAACAAGGCCATGAGATTTCTCTGGAAAATAATTATAGAAGTAATAGTTCACAGTAGATTCTTTGCTCTGACTGTAAGATCTGGGATACTTTCAAAAATTCTCAGAAATTCCGTGGCCTCAAAAAAGAGCTGTTCTCCTCTTTTATTGTAAGAACTAATAATTTATTTTCCTTTACAATAGCTGTCAGGAAATTACATGTACATCCTTACAATAAGGAGGCCATATGCCTAGCACAGAGGGAGAGTTAACCAAAGAACTCCAATTAAATTTGTCTATTTGAGTGCAAGGTTCTGCACAATATTTGGGAGGAATAAAACGTGATGGTATCTTCCAAGTCACAGTTTTTACAGACCTTTTTGGATAAATATTTCTGCAGGAAAAGAGTGATTTGATTCCATTTTCTTCTTTTAGGCCTGCTCCCAGCAGGACACTGACACGTTTTGTCCCTGCACTGTCACTAGTTGATTTTTGAGAATGTGTACTTACATATGTGTGTACAGAAACACATATTTCCACAACCTCTTATTAGAACACACTGAGAGGTTTGTCTGATAATGCTTATATTCTTTCTGCTTCTCCTGCAGCATTCTCCCTCAGGCAGCACTTGAAGAAATCCACAAGTTTTCTGGGAGCTACACCTGCATGAACACTTTCAAAGGACGAACATAGACTTGATGGTGGAAGGACTGTTCTTCAGTGAAACCAACACAAGCATGAAAATCCTGACAAGACTGTGAATCAGCAGTCTTGGCTTTCAGCCTGTTCATGTGACTTGCGCTGCTCTGAGGCAACACATTTCTTGCAGGTCATATCCATAGTAACATGACCTTTGCACAGGATTGAATGACTAGACTATGGACCCTTGGAAAGAAAAACAAAAAGTGTGAAATGTTTATATGATGTTTAATTCTTTAGAGTTCAACTGTTAAATCTACTCATAGTTTTAAGATGTAATTTTTGTTTCTAAAGTGTCTGTAGGCTGTCTCAGCTGAGAGGCAGCACATCGTGGCCCACACTACCCCCTCTCTTCGGAGGAACTGCAATTACAAACTGCTACTGGTTTCATTTCAGCTTTTTGAATGGGGAACTTAAAAAATACTTTGAAGAACTAAAGGTTACAGACATTTAATGGGAGCTTCCTTCCCTTCCTGTGCTTTACATCCATTGATGAAGCTGTTCCCAACTCACACTGGGGAAGGAGCTGACAGTGGAGCAGGGTTTTGTTAAAGGCCACCCAGGACTTCTGTCAGAAGGGCTGTGCTGGGCCCAGGAAAGCTGTCTTACTTCACCTGTCAGGGATGGAGAGGAAAGCTCAGTCAGAAGAGCAGACAGTTTGAATACCAGAAGAGTTTTTCTGTCACTGAACTCGTATATTAAATTGAACTGCCTTTCTGAATATTTTTGTTCATTTATGATAAAATATATATTTTTAGCATTAATCCCAGATTGCCATGCACGTAGGCAGCATCACATTGGGGATGAGCTGCCTCGAGAACTAAAACTAGAGCCTGCTTGTACAAACATACATTCACTGACATAATCCATGCAGAAGAAAATCCATTGTATCAATCTGCACAGTGAAGTAAGTGGAATGATGCTCTAAAAATAGAAGAGACAGTACTGTAGTGCTCATGAAATGTGAAGTTTGGAAGCACAGTTAGCAGAGACCTGATTAAATGCACGTTGAATTCAACTGGGAATGCACCCATTGTTTCTTAGTGGCATTGAATCAGGCACTGACCAGACAAAAGTGATAAATACTGCTTGGACTGGAATGCCAGAAGCAGCTAGATGTTATTTATTTTTGTAACAATATATTCTCTTTGACAGCCTAGTAAGAGCAACACTGCATTCCTGTGCCAGATGCAGTGTGCAGCACTAGGCATAGTAATGTAGTTGAAACACATTGGAACTCTACTAAAAGAGGAATTAATATAATTGCAATACAGGAAAGTAGCAAGCTTAACTGGAGTACACCTGGATGAAGCACCTTGAGGAAGGCCACGTGGTTAAAGAGTGAACTTAGGGCTCCTGACTTGAATTTCAAGCTTTTCCATAGATGTCCTGTGTGACCTGGGGCACGCCACATCATTTCAAGGCACACCTTGACTTTCAAAGCAGATATTTCTAGTGTTTCCCTACCTCAGAAGTTGTAAGTCTGACTACCTAAATGTCAAAAGTTCAGCAAATTTAAATGGAACAGTCTATGGACAGGAGAAGCAGTATTTGTTCATAAACAAAGAGGGTCTATACAGAAGGTTAGAAGAGGAAAAAACCCATATGCTGAAATATGTCATTTCCTAAAAAGATCTGAGTTACAGCAGAGAAGCTGAGAGCTGGATTTGGGATACTCCTATGGCTCTGCCATGTAGAATGGAGACTGGCTGCTGAGGTGCAGCAATGTGGATGTTGAAGTCAGAAGGGCTGAACCTTCCTCAAGTCAGTAGATACATTTCCTTGAGCAGTTCAAGAGGAAGGGTTTGCCAGTGGGGCCATTGGTGCAAGCCCTCTGCCTGCAAGGATCTGTTGAGGGTCAGTCCCTCCCTTCTGAGTGCAGAGCACATAAGCTGTAGCACTGTGCCAACTTTGAAAAGGTTTCTTACCATGGAGTTGTGTTTTGAATTCCTCGATGTCTGAGGCTCTCTGGAGAGGATAAAAAGAAACTTTGATCTCTGATTTTGATGGCCACCCTAATAGATGCTTTCAGCTTTATTTTTTGTCAATTTTTTGAGAAGAAACCCAGTTCATTGAAAACACAAGTGCAGTGAGGGGAGAACTCTTCCAGGATCTGCCAGGAGTGTTGAAGGTACCGTATTTATCAGGGGCTGTTTGGGATGGGAAGGGATGAGTATACATACCTCTCCTTATGCACTCTGACACTTTCTAGTTTCCTATTAACCACAGTCAGGTATGCCAGGCTGGCAAGCACAACTGGTGAAAGAGGACACCCCACAGTTTCCCCTTTTAATTAAACCTTTATGCTGAGGTTCTGTTCATTGATGACATCTTAATGCAAAAGTGAGGTAAAAACTGGTACACACATTGAAGCTCACTCCCCACTCATCCCCAAATCCCTTAGATGAATCTACTCTTTTCCAGCACTGCATAAAAGGTATTCCCTATCTTCAGAGGTTGTCTTTAGTGTGTAAGTGCTGTTGATTTCTTTCTAATAAATATAAACAAATCAGAACATAGCTGAGACTCTCGTCATCTCACTCCTCTCATACACAGGCATAAACTTCCCCCTCTCTTTCCCTCAGGGTCTCTGAGCGGACAACAGGTCAAATAGCAGTCACAGTGGGGGAGAGGTATGCAGCAAACAGAAAATGATGAGGAAAACATTGACTTTGCTTTTCAGATAGTAAGGAAGAGTTGGGTAAGACAGTTTTTTCTCTTGTGAGTGTTGCAAAATAGAATGCTTTCCATCCTGGGAGCTACTTGCAGATTTGGATGGATACATTTGAAGACTGTTTTTTTATTATGGAAAGGCTCCTCTGGAATGCCTGCTAGGTCTACTGTCCCTTTTCACATAAGGTTAGTATTGGGCAATCCTGAAGTGCTGCAAATGTGGACAAGCTTTGTTGAAGCCTAAGGCCTTCTCAAAGGAATTTCCGCCCTTTGACTTATTTTAATTTTGGTTTTTCCTGCTCTCTCCACTGCCTCCTGCTTTCCACTGCATAATTATTTCTCTCCCCTTCTGCTTTCCTATGTCATTACTGCACTTTTCAGTGCCACCATCTTGAAGCCAGATGTCAAAGAGTCTGGAGTAAATCTAAATCAGGGTATATATTTATTATCCTGCTGGAGGAAACTATGTGAAGCTGTAGAAGCAGGTCGCAGAAGTTGCACGTGAGATTAACTAAGCTCTTCCAGTTTTACCTGCTCCAATCTATGGAGAAGACCCCTTTACTATTACTTTTATACAGGAGATTTCTGCCATTTTCAAATTGGAATAATGGAGAAATGTTAGCTGGTTTGGGACATATGTTCACCTGACATAAAAAGACCTTAATTAAATGGGAGGGTTTTTCAGTTTCAGGTGTTTTCAGAGGCTGGCATGTGTACAAAGTAATTTTCAGAATTAGCAAGGCAGGGCAGTGAGAGGAGGAGGCCTTTCTAAGTCAATCTGATTCCTCATGTTCACTATTTCATCTTGTATTTTGGTTTTGATGAGAAGAAGAAAAAAAATCATGTTCCCTCATGCACTCTCTGTGAACTTTAAGAAGGTCCTTCCAGCTGTGTCCCTGCTGATGGCATGTTTTTAGCAGAATGAAGAAGAGGAGTGAGCCCTGAAAGTGGGAACTCTACCCTGCCTACTCATCCATTGTTCTGTTGAGGTTAAAAAGTGACAGAGTCCATCCCCATAGTTCTTCTAGAACTTCACAGAAAGTGCCTGGGCAAGTGTTTCTGATGTTTGCAAAGAGAAACTTGTTTTATGTAATGTGTTAATTAGTGTGGGTGGATATGATCAGATCTAGTCTTGCAAGCCTTACAGACAACTCCCTGCACACTCCCACCTTCAGATATTAACAGATAGCACTACATTTGCCAAACCTCATAAAAACCCAGTAACAGCCTTAATGCAGGCAGAGCATAAGTGGGTGCACTTATTTCAAAGAGAACACATCTGTTTGTAGCAGACATTAATTTAGCCCAGTGTTTTCTCTAGTTGAAAAGCAACCGTTGAGAAAAGCACACAGGGTGACCTTGGCTCATCTATTTTGGTTTTATTTCTTCATGAGGTTTTAATAAACTTAACCTGAGCAACAGCCACCCTTTTGATAGTACTTGTTCTTACGTTTGAGGGTAAAGCAAGACAACATCTAATGTCATCTTCTGCATTTTCCACCAACCACCCAAGAGTCCTGACCATCAGGAGACCCTGCACTATCTCTCTAGCTCTCACCTCCCTGGTGCTAAGATCCTTCAACCTTGTACTGCTTCAGCCTGCTGGAGTTTGGAGGCTGAGTGAAACCTGTCAGTCACAAGCAGCAATTACATTCTCTAGGGAACAGACCCCTCTTGGAGTGCTCTTCTGACAGAGATTTTGAGGTGGCCATACTGGCAGGCACCTCTCTCTGATTTCAACAACTAACCATGAGGAAAACCAGGACTTCACCTTCTGCCTGCTACTCATACCTTTTTATCGAGTGTTTCCTAGGGGAAGCTGGCAATCCAATCACGTCTCTGAGTGATAAGCCACCCCTCTTCCCACCCTCCAGTACCTTTGCTTCTGGAACAGATCCCTCAAGCTGACACTTTAGCAGAAACACCTACTGATCCAGCTTGTGCAGACCAGTACAACTGAAAAGAACAGACCTCCACGGGGACAATTTATATCTTTACACCTTCCCAAAGAATCCAAACTTATTAGTTCCACATGCTCACCTTTGCTATGGGCATCACGAGATATTAATGCAGGAAAAAAAATCAATGCAAGTGTATGTGCTGATTTTTCTGCATAAATCTAGGAAAGAACACTTCCTCCTGAAATGAGGGAAGAAAGCACTCTAATTTGAGCCTGAGAGTGACTGAGAAAAAAAAAAAAAAGAGGATAGATGCAATCTTAGGGGGAGTGTGGTGGCCCTAAACAGAGGCAAAATGCTACCTTACATTCCCAAAGTTATATAATAATAGAGCATGTGATTTCCATCCAAATTCAAAGTCTGTAAAAAGACATGTGTTGTAACTTCCACTCAATCCAGTAGGTCACCATGCCCCAGAAAGCAGTCCATGAACTTTGTAGCTTGCTGGCCCAGAAAGCCCCAATACACTGGTTACTGTTTGCTGCCTCTTGAGGTTTTTTTGAGAAAGGGAAAGCAACCTATGGATGTAAAAACAAGGAAAGGACAGTTTGACTCACCACTCAGGTTTTCCTATCCAGCTGCAAATGTCATCCATCACGTCTAGGTATGATTACAGACACATGGTTCTCTGTTAGTAATCATGCTGACCTCGTGCCACAAGGTAGATGCAGTTTCCTTTCCTGATTTTTTCTTATGCAAAAGCATTTTCTAAATTTTAATTTTATCTGAACGAGCTGCCTCTGTATTGACTAGGCCTGTCACAGATGTGCACTCTAGGCATGAAACTTCCCTGTCTATGTAATCAAATGACAGTGAAAAGATCGCCAAGGTGAGGGGTTGCTGTTTGACATCTTCCCCAAGCAATGTGGAGATGAATGTGGAGGAACACTGTTGGGATGTCAGTGCCTTGAAGCTGGACATCTCAGAAGCCTGCTGGCTTCTGTATGAAAATGGTCCTGGCTTCCCAGGTCGAGGGAGGGGATCCTCCCCCTCTACTCTGCCCTCGTGAGACCTCACCTGGAGCACTGTGTCCAGTTCTGGAACCCCCAACATAAGAAGGACATGGACCAGTTGGAGAGGGTCCAGAGGAGGCCACAAAGATGATAAAGGGGCTGGAGCACCTTTCCTATGAGGACAGACTGAGAGAGTTGGGGCTGTTCAGCCTGGTCATCATACCCCCTGCAACTCCTCCAAGTAACAGCAGAGGTGGCAGGCTCCTTGTCTCTGCTCTCTCAACTGCTGAATGTAGCAAAATAAGAGCTTTTTAAAAAAAAACAAAATTAAAAATCCATGCGAGCTTAAATCAATTCCTTGATTCAGTGTCAGCCTTACAGAATGAAGAAGACTCTCTCAGGTAGCAGGAAGAGAAGCCACAGCATCTCCTAGCCACTGCCTTGAGATCTCAAGCTGTACAAACTGGGAAGAATATTATTGACTCAAGTCAATAGTCAATACACAGGCTCACTAATCACTGTGTGACTTGCTTGACTTTCTTTTCCCCAGCAATAAAATACCTTGTGGCCTCTTCTGGACTCCTGTCAGGGATGCAAATTCATGGAGAATACTTGCAGAGCCAGGCATTGTTTTGTTACTGTTCTAAGGGCCACTCAAGGCACAGGAGAGAGAGACTGAGACCAGCAAACAATGTTGTTGGCTGGAGAGTCTGTAGCTTCTGATATTCTGGTATTCTTGAATATTCAGTATTGGTGATCTGACATGTTTCTAAACTGTCTGCTATTGAAAAAAAAAGCCCTTCTTCACCCACATTAACCAGTATAATACTTTTGAACCTTGAAATCCAATCAGCTTCTGTGATGTCCTGTTGGCATAGCTGAGGCTTAACAAGCATGCTAATCAAATGAAATACAGCCTGGAATTTCTTCAGGAGGGATCTGATGCTGACACAGAGAAATAATTACAAGAAAGTGTTGATGTCCTGCAGCAGATGTTGCTGCATATATTAAAACCCAAAGAAGTCATGTACAAACAGCTACCTTTAATCATTCAATAGAAAGCTCTATTCTGTCACTACAGGGGTTATTCATTGAGCCTTCTGACCTCCTTTTCATTGTTTTAAACATACACCTTCACTGCACTTTTAAAAACAGTCTTCTCAATGCACATCCCCTCTGTTCAAAGAAATTGCAGAATTTTAACTTTTCTTTTGTAAAAAATTGGTTTTAAATCCACACAAGCAAGTCTTCCTCACAGATCAAATTCCCAACATCAACTAAGAAAATGATTCTGTGAAACTCTTCAGCCTGGTATTTAGGAGCACTGATGCTTTTGCACTGGAGATGGCATGTTTGCTGTGATCCAGTCTGGTAGTGTTGCAACCCTATAAAATCCTCTTCATCTAGTCAGTCACATTTGCCAGTGGCTCCTAATTGCAGACAACAGATGAAGTTACATTCTTCTACAGTGAACTGATTCTTGCAAATGAACTCTCAGAGACTTTTGAATGAGCCACAGGAGCCATGCTGAGTTTGTTTTAGTTGGGTTAACATTAGGTCTGATTTTTGCTGATCCCTTCATTTTTCACCATTTTGTCTGTCTCTTCCAGTTGTTCCCGTTGGGGAGGACTGTGTTTTGAGAGTTTCTGAGCCAGAATGCTGTGCAAGCAGATTTTTCATCTCTTCATTTCCCTTCAGGCAGTCTCACCTGTGCACACCTGACTCCACACCTTCCTACACATGAACACTGCCAACTGCCCTGAGAAGCTTCAAGACTGGCTCCTTCTAGAGCATCAAGAGCCCAGACAACTAGTGTTACTTCTGCCAAATGGGTTTATAACTGCATATTTTTTTAACATCTGCAGGATTTGAGTTTGATCTGGAAAGGACTGCTAGGTAGTGGTGACTAGAGTCACTTTATGGTTAAGGAGAAATCATAAGCTAGAACCCCAGCAATCCAAGAAGGAAGGTGTGCTGAAACAAGCTCAATTTGCATTAAAGGTCCAGAGAGTGCAAACAGCAGGTTTAGGTGCTACATCCCCACTGTCTAGGCCAAAGAATTGGACTGTAGATCTAGTGACATTTATATATCAGTACTGATACAGAAAACAGACACCCAGTAAACTGCATGAGCCCTTCCCATCTGGCCAAATCATGGAAATGCACCACAAGCCCTGAATTGCAGGGTACCCACCACTGCTGTTTGCTGACTTCTGACAATTTACCATTCAGCAGTATTAAAACAGATTGTTCTAATGATGCCTGCAAGTGTCCTTTTTGCAGTATAAAGTACATATTATGCTTTAAAGCTGGAAAGGCAACTCACTTTACAGTCATCCAGCTAACAGGAGTTTGACACAGACAATTCTTGCTGTAAAATTAGTCTGTTTTCTTCCAGTGGATTATTTTTAAAAAGACTTCTTTCAAAATTTCACTTATTGAATACTTTATATACGTAATTGTTCTTGGCCAATGGTTTACTCACAAGCTATTCACTGTAACTGCCGCTTTTGAGTGCTTGCCATTCATTAATGTATAGTTTTCCTGTGGAACTGGCCATCCAGATCGCACAGTGGCTTTGCTTTCCCCTGGCTGGATGCCATCCAATCCCACAGAAAGCTTTCTAGGGGCTCCAGTATGTCTGATGATGACTGTGAGATGGCTTCTGGCAACAGTATTAATGCAAATGCATACTTGAATGCGTTCTCGTGACATATTCCAATCCTGTGATCAAAAACGTGCTTGTAGACATTTTCAGGGGAAAAAAAAAACCCTACCTTGGGACACTGTCAAAAGTGCATTTGTCTTTACTTATAGCAGCAAATATTCACAGTTTGGTTTTATTTCTTTCACTGGATTCATGTCACTGCCTCAGACTATCAGGGGAAAAAGAATCACACTGTGCAAGTCCTGGAACTAGCTTAATTAATACAAAAGTGACCTCCTGACATCAGGGCAGGGCATATTTCCATACAAGGGAATGGCATTATGTTTTTGGGGGATTTGCCTTGCTGCTTACTCACCTCTAGTTCATTTCAGAAAATAAAACCACAAGTGGAATGAAGATGTAGTACCACTTAAATTTTGGAAGTGAGCAAATGTAGGAAAAGAGACAAATGTCTCAATGCACTGAGTGCACAGGTGCTTTAGCAGAAACCTTGTGATTGTGCTGAGCATAATTCAATTCACCTGATGTTCATATTCTCTCTCTTCACTCTGACTGCTAATAGAGATTTGAAACTCCTGTATCGAAACTGCACACATAGTGTTTGGACATACCCCTTTGCTAACCTTGCACTTAGGTTTCTATTATACACACAGGGCAAGGGTGAAAAATAAAATTGTATGGGCTTGCCTGATGTCCCAGAATGAGAGGATGTATGATGCACTGATGGTATAAACCTTCGGGTGACCCTGAAACTTCTGCACAATAACAGCCTAGATTGTAAGTTCCTTCAGACACCTGTGCTAAGGTCCAGGTTTGACAAGCGCAGCAAAGTCTGGTATTTGCCTACAAACTGGGTTTGCTTATTACTCATGTCAGTCCATATAGGTTTTTCTCACTTGTACTTGACTCCTTAGATTAGATTACTGCTTCCTCTTAATGCCATAATTGCAACATGTCCATGCCTTAAAACGAGGCTTGAAAGCCTGACCCTTTGTCTCCTCCCTGCTAGCTTGCTGAGGTGTCTTTTGGGGCAAGATAGCTGATGTGATAAATTGGTCTAGAAATGCAAAGGTTCTGAGTATTTAATCACAGAAATGTTTGCTTGGGGGCACTCACCATGGGTTTTTTTTCTTGGAACTTTTAGCAAACCTAGCCTTTGTTTGCATTTTTCTGTGGTATGTGTTTACTGTTCATTTGTCCTGCACATGCTGTGAGAAATTAAGCCATTATGTTGGTATTTTTTCCTTTCTCCTGCTTTCCTTCTTCTCCCCCCACCCCCCACCTTAAAAATCCTTACAATTCCTTTCCTTATTTGATGTTAACAGGACAAAAGAAATAAATACTTGAAAGAAGATACAAGCTGTGTTTCTGTTTTACTTCGGAGCTGCTGTGGTAACTGAATACCAGTCTGCAAGGTCAAAAAAAAGAAAAAAAAAAAAGAAAAAAAAGAAAACTGCCAGAAAACCTCAGCACTCAAACCACAGGTTGCGTTGCCTATTGTAAAGTAATTTTCAGCCCACATGCCTAAAGAGCATAACAGTTGCTCTGTAAATCTCCGAGTGTTTCATATAGTTTCCTTGTCATGTGGCCATTAAGTTTTATAACCTTTATATTTCAAGTGAAACAATGAATGTGAATTCCTTCTAAATGTCCTAATAGATTCCACATGTTAGCAATTTTTAATATTTTGGTTGCTCAGTAGGTAGCAAACCCGCCTGTGGGCCGGTTGGTCTTGGCCGCAGACTTCGGACGTGGCCTCGCCAGGGGATAAACTCCCGCTCCTGCCGAGCAGCCGCTGCCCAGCGCCTTGTTCCTCCATCTCCCGCCAACGCCTGAGATCACTGTCAAAACACACCATGGCACCACACTGTCCTGCCAGCAAAGCCCCTCTGCTGTCAACTGGGCCTGCTGGGAGTCATGCCTGTCCCCAGTGGCATAGCCTTGCCCTCCACTGCCAAGAGTTCTGTACGTTCGCTTCTTTCCCTCACCGCCCAGGGTATGGATTCTATATGTTCACTTGTTCCCTCACCACCCAGGGTCTGGATTCTGTATGCTCACTTGTTCCCTCACTGACCAGGGTATGGAATCTGTACACTCCTTTCCCTCACTGCCCAGGGTATGGACTCTGTACACTCCTTTCCCTCACTGCCCGGGGTCTGGAGTCTGTGCGGTCC
>VXBZ01009850.1:311553-424070 GCA_013399135.1 Heliornis fulica | reverse complement strand
CCCAGGGTATGGAATCTGTACTCTCCTTTCCCTCACTGCCCAGGGTATGGATTCTGTACACTCCTTCCCTCACTGCCCAGGGTATGGAATCTGTACATTCCTTTCCCTCACTGCCCCGGGTATGGACTCTGTACGCTCCTTTCCACACTGTAATGAGAGCATCTTCCAGCGCGGGAAGGGCAGTGGGAGTGGGTGGGGCAGCGCAGGTGCTCTCCCATAACCTTCCAGAGCGGCCGGGCGGTGGTACGGTGCTCCCTGAGGTGAGCCGAACGGGGCTTGGGGACGAGCTGTGGTGACAAAGCCAACCCAGCCTAGGCCGAACCGAAGAACGGCGGTTCGCTGGCCGCCGTGAGGGGAGCGAGGAGCCCCCGCGGGGCGCGGTGAGGCGCTGAAGACCCGCCGGGAGGGAGCGGGCTGTCGGCGGAGCGCCCGGGGCGGTGTGAGGGGCCTGTCCCTGGGTCTGGCTGGAGGCAGAGCGAGGCCTTCCCTGTCGGGAAAGGAGCGGGTGGCGCTGCCAGGGGTGACCGCTGAGTGCTCGGTATCGGCTTGTGAAGGTGTATCCGTGCCACCACACACCGCGGGCGCCACAGCTGTGGGTGAAGCCGCCACATGCCCCAGGCCCGGAGCCCGCGCCTCAGGTCTGGTGGGGCCCGTGGCTGCAGACGGGCCGATTTCCCGCTCACTGTGTGTAATCTAATTTCATGTTGCTTTAAGCAGGGTATGGAAGGTTCTGGTAGTTAGCCTGTCCCTTAAGCGTGAGGGGCTGCTGTGGAGTTAATCCAGATGTATGCTCATGCCAGAAGCAACAAGTGGAAATGCACCCAGTGTCTGCAGTGGGGATTTATGGTTGGAAGCTCTGCCTGCCATCGCCCGGCAGGAGGATTTATGGTTGGAAGCTCTGCTGACCATTGCTGGGAGAGAGGTTTCCTCTGATTGTGGAATTGGCAAGATGAAGGAGCCTCTCCCAGAAGCCAAAAAGCTGTTTCCCTTTGCTGCTCTTGGTGTTTCCATGGTGGGGGTTTGGGGAGAAGGGGGCAGAGCCGTTGGGATCTTTTGGGGTCTTTTTTCCCTAACAGCAGAAGCCTTTGAGTTGGGTACACTGAAAAGGGGACATTAGTTTCCTATCAAGCTTGACCTGTTAATTGCCCTCCTGTATGTTGTAATTTCTGGAGTGAGAGCTGTTTCTCTGAAAGGCTGGGTTTTCACAAACTCTTTTCTGTTATTAACAAACACTGGGGGGTTTGGGATAGCCAGAGTGATTAAAATCTCTTGGTCAGGTTGGTGGTGTTTGATGGTTTTTAAAATAGGGTGATTCTTACACTGCAAGTTGTAAACTAGTTGAGCTGCATTTCAATTCAGCTTGGCTTTAACTTTCTCACAGTGTTTTTGCTTTGCTGTGTGGTGGATAGGAGGAGCAAAGAACAGGGAGGGATATGTGGCACTTGAACTCCTCCGTTGATTTTATGCATTGTCTTGGACATCTGCTGTATCAATCCTGTGCCTTTTTACCTGTCAGTTTCAGCAGTTCTGGAGAGGTGTTAGAATATCTCACAAAGGCTTTGGAAGTTTGCACAAAGACCTCTGTATGGGAATTCCTGCTGCTATGTCAATAGTTTAATTACCCTGATGCAGTGATGAGCATCTGTGCTGGCCCACTGTTGAGAGATACAGGTACTGGGTGGGTCGTGCTGTAGGCTGAGGGTTTGGGGTGTATCCTCTGTTCTTAAAGCAGCTTGCATTTTGATGTCTCCTGGACAGCCTGGCTTGGCTCTTTTTAGCAATTTTCATGCCTTGAAAATATGCAGGGGTTAGGGGGTGGGTGTGTGCTGGATTGTGTTGTTTGATAAGGGCCTGGGATTCCTTTAATAACAAGGACTCTTTGTTACAGACTGGTCCTTGGCTACCTTGGTGTGGGAGTGGTGAAGTTTGAAATGGATGGTGTCACTAAATTAGTGACCACATCAGAACTACTCTGGTCTGTACTGCTTCCAGACAAGTTAAGCCATGTGTCAGGGCGAGGTCATCTGGTGATCCTGAGAAGGCAGTTTAATATTATTCTTAGACCACAAGGAATTTCCACTTACTGTAAAGCTGTCAGGCTGTGTGTCTGCCCCACACCTTCCAGCCCCCCCAACCAGTGGGACAGCAACTTTGTTCTCAGTGTGCACAGTGATACTGTAGCGGGGTTTTGTGGCACTGTGATGATGCAGATAAAAGTAATAAACTGTTTGGAGAGTTTCTGCTGGAGCTAAAGTATCTTAGGTGTATCAAAGCTCTGGAATTTGTCAGGTCAAATAGTATAATGGAGTTAAGGTTTACAGGAAACATTTATTCTTCTCAATTAGCAGAGTCTAGTCACATCCTAACTGACCATCTCGTAGAGGCACAGAGTGCCAGCAGCTGGGTGTAAGAGCATGTTGATTCTTGGAATCTAAGACTAAACGTGAAATAGAGTGCTGGCTGCTCAGTGGAGCAGTGAAAGCAGGACAGGTTTGGTTTGTGCTCTCTCCTGAGGATGTATCCAGTCAGCCAGAGGGCCGTCAGACACATTGTGTGTTGCCCTGGAGAGTGCTGGGCGCAGCCCTGAGCACAGCAGGAGGACAATGGAAGCCTGCCAGGAGTGCGAGCTCATGGGCAGCTTTTCCAGTGGTTTGCATCACCTGCTGCGGAGCTCTGACGTGCTGAATCAAGAGGTGGCACTGAACGTGTTTTCCAGGAGGTGAAACCAGTGCCCTGCTACTGCCTGTGTGCTGGAGGTACCTTCAGGGTGTTCCTGTCACAGTTTTGTGGGTACAGGGGCAGGATGTGTGAGAAGGTTGTAGACTCTCATTGGAAGCTGCTTGGCAGTCTCTGACCAGAAACTGTATCCTGCAGTATGTGTATCCCACAGGTGACCAGGGAACCCTTTGCTTCCAAAGGCAGCAGGAGCCTGTCTCACAGCCCCAGCCCTCCCTTCAGGGATTTCATGGGATTTCAAGGGAGCAAGAGCATCTAGTGCCTCCAGCTCATGCTCGGTGTTGGTGCAGCTGCTGCTCGGTTCCTTGTGCTATTTTGTCTGTCGGGTTCCTTTGGGGGCACCTTGAGCTGCAGAAATGAGGTAACGGACATAACGGGCGACCTTGGAGGCCACACAAGTAGTAGGCACTGTGTAATGGCCACCGTGCAGGGCTGCCCAAGTGGATCAGGGCTGTTGTAAGATACTTGGAAGTGCCACATCCTCGGAGGAGTGACCGGGTGCAGGGTGGGTGCCATCCGGCCTTGGGAAAGCTGTTGAGTTTGAATGCAGTGTTGGACGGTGTTGCTGACTGCAGAGCTCTTCTGTTTGCTCCTGAGAATGAGGCCTGTTGAAATTTAGAGCATAAATAATTATTATCTCTGCAGCACAAGGGCTCTTGCTCTGTGCTCGGCACTCTGTCCCAGCCCCCGCTCCATTCAGCAGGGTCAGGCAGAAGGGAATAATGGGCGGTGTCTTTGGCTGACATGAACCCGCTGGGGAGGGATGAGAGGAAGGGGGTCTTGGGGGCTGGGTTCAGAGCAAGGTTAGCCAAATATCGGATAAATTAAGCAAGAGAAACAGACAGCTCAGCTTGCAGTGAACTTTTCACCCAGCTAACCTGTTCCTCACCCTGCATTGCACAGGTGGAGTACAACTCAATAGAGCACAACCCTTGCTCTCCCTGCTGCCTTTTTAGGCCGTGGTGTAAGGCATGGCCAAGGGGAGAGCAGGAGCTGGAAGGGGGTTGATTTGCTCTTCTGAGTCCCTGAAATATCATTATTCTAATTGCTATCTTAAGAGCACCCAAGTTAACGCCGCTAATTGCAGAGGGGTGAGCGTTACTCGCTCTGGTGTAGATTGAAGACCAGTAAGTTCTAGTCATAGAGGATCAGAAAGAAATTCCATACTGGAGCGGGCAAGGAACAAATGGCAGCATGTAAACAGGGATGATGAGGGATTCATTGTGGGAAAACACAAGACTGGTGGGAATTCAGTGAATTCTGGTGTTTATATTTCTCTGACTTTCCTCCTGCATTTGCAGTGCAAGTAAATACAAATAATTGCTGACAGATGTTGTAAAAACATGGCATTGTGCTAAGGATTAAGCTTGATTTTTTTCTTTAAAATAACATATATTAATAGTTAATAATATATATTGATAACTAGACATGACATACTTGGGCTCTTTCTCGTATCACCTCTGTGTAATGGGCTTTGTTCCAAAGGTGTGATAAGGAACCCGGAGCTGCCTGTCTTCTGGTGACCCTTTCTTGAATCCCTAAAGCTTCCTCTCCAGAGAATGCTCCAAGCAAATTAAAGTTACTTTAAGTAGTTGCTTCACCACAAGCAGTGTGTAGTGGCGAGGATGAAGTTTATGTTATGCTTTCTTAGACCATTTTTCCCTTTTGTGGTGTGGCAGGTTTGTTGGAGTCATGTCTGGTGAAGCACTTTGATTTTAGCTAAAATCAGTTTTGAAATTGGGAGTCTGGAGTTTCCTCTGGATCTTCTTTTTTCCTTTTCACTGTTTGTAGGTAAGGAAGGTCTGAAACCAATAGAAGCTGTCTAATGTATGGTATTTCCAGGAGTTAAGTCCTGTGTTTTGTGTGTGTATGTGTCTAAATTCTGTGAAACAGGGTCCTTCCACCTTCAGAAACTCCTACCAGCACTGCACTTTCAGACAGCAAATGTCTGAAATGGAAAAAGCATTGTATAAACTGGAGATAATCTCTGACTTCAGGATGCTGTGAGCCATCCAGGAACAGTGAGTAGTCTCAGATTTGTGTCCTGTTCTGCTCAGCACAGAACAACGTTCTCCACTCCCCATTTTGGATCTGGGGAGAAGGTCAAGTTCCTCTCAGGCTACATGTAAAGCTGGCAGCAGCTGGGAGCAGTATGTGACCTGACATTTACACTAGGTGACTGGCTGCAGAGTAGTCCTGATGGCACTTGGCATCCCACGTGCCTGGGTGTTGCAGACAAATGAGAGCTCAGACTGAACTGACCACACTGTCCAGATGTTCGTTTGGGTCAGTCCCACACTGCAGAACAGCTGGCAGCAGCTATCCCAGTGCTGCCACTCTGCTACAGGACAACTGTGGGGAAAGGGAAGGGAAGAAAGGCCAGACCTGTTGCAGAGCTGACACTGTGGTTTGCTCACAGGTCTCTTACCAGAGGATGAGGATGTAATTTTCCTTCCTCGGTGTTCCAGTATTTTGCTGTCAGGTGAGAGGCAGATGGGGGTCGGGCGCAGACGCCGGGTGTTTGTATTGACAGAACGGGTCTGCAGGCTGGGAGAAGCGGAGGTGACTTGGAAGGTGTGGAGACAGGGAGCATGAACTGCAGCGTGGTGCCACTGAGGTCCCCAGCCTGCCTGTTGCTGGTGCTACTGGCTGTTTTGCAAACATTTCTCTTCTCGAGTAGTTTCAAGGGGTAGAATGGTCGAAGCGTGCATAAGGCAGCACTGCTCTCTGCTGCCCCTTCCCCGGTAACGACAGGAGCAGCCTGGTGCTTGGGGAGCCCATCACAGAACGGATCCAGCTCAGACACGCTTGTTTTGTTTGCTTGTTGGGGGTTTTGGTTCGGTTCTGTTCTCGTGGGATGGTTCTGGCTGGTTAATTTTACAACTTGGGAGTTTCACATTCAGATACCACCAGTGTGGAGGGGATGAGCTAAGACAAGTTCAGTGGTCATCAGCTAAGCAAGGCCACCCCTTTCCCATCAGGCTAAGCAGATTCAGCAGAGCTCAAGGTAACATCATCATCATCCTAAAGACAACCTTGCTGATCTGATCTGTCACAGTGTGTATTCTCCACAAAGGTCACTCAGTCCTTCTTAGACGTGTTGGTGAAGTCTCCCAGACCTGTTTGGCCATTCACCTGGTGGCTTGAAACCCTTGTGTCAGGCAGGGCAGGCTTGTTTCTTCTCCTGTATGTTTTACTGCCCTTTGAGTGACATCATTGAAGTGATGAGTCTCTGAGAGATGACTCATACCAAAAAAGATCTAATAATTGTTACCAGTTCTTCAAATCCACGCTGCTGGTTTCCCGCATCCTCCCACTGGTCCCTTGAGTTCCCCCACCCACTCATTTTTCCTAATAATTCCCAGGCTTTCTGGCTGTGTGCTCAGCATGCCCTCTCCTGTGTGCTGAGGTGTAAGTGTCCAGCTCTCCCAGAGGGACAGTGAGAGTGTGCACACAGCAGCCTGTGGAGCCAGATACCAGCTGCAATAGAACCTGCAAGGTAGGTTGACCACTGGCATCTCCCATAAAGCCTGTGACCACCACATTCACAGCACAGCTGCTGGGCTCTGCTGTGCTGGTGGCACTCTCTGAGGCAGCTAGTTCAAAGCTAGGTGAGCAATGTGTCTGCAGGCTACAGTGTTGGGGTGCACAGAGCTCCAAACTGGCTTCTCTAGAGGAGTTCTGCAGTGAATTACCCTAATTGCAGACTCTGCAGCTAGCAGTGACTTGCACCAGCAGTGACCCTTGTTGCTGCTCTTCCAGTTTGTAGTTAGAATTGTTTCATCTCTTTCACAGATCAAGAGCTCCAACTAACCAGGCTTGTTTCTGAGCACTGTGAGCTGAAGTCTGCCTGTGCAGTGATTCATACTGTCAGTGTAAACAGCAAGCTGCTGTTGAGAGCAGCTGTATTTTCCTCAAGCAGCTCCTCAGTCTGTCCTGTTTTCCTGTCATCATGTCCTCTTTTCATATCCCTGTGCATTCTCCCTGGAGATTGCCTGACCAGGTCCCTTCCACATCTGTGTACTCATTGTCTTCCTTACTCTCTCTCTTAGTACAGGAACATGCTTGATTTTACCTGGGGTGAGATGGCTCTGGAGTAGGGTGAGTGGATCAGTTCTGAACACCCATCAGGAAATGTATCAGAATGTACTGATGTTAGGGCAGCTGAAATTCCAGAGTTGATTTTAAAGGTATTTTTGTCTCTAATAGACTGTCTTGTGCAAGGCCTAAAAGAAACTGAAAATTTTAGACATACAGTTGTACAGACCTGTTCTGTCCTAAGTGAGGAAAACAGCACTCACCCTCCCTGTTTATTAGGCCTGAGGTTGGGGTGATAATCTGACTGAGGGGGTGTTAGCTTGTGAAACTTGTGCTGTCAGAAATCCTTGTACGTTAGGTGAAAAGCCTCTTCTGTTGTGGAGCACGTTCACTCGTGCCAGGAGGGGCTGGGATGGCTACAGCTGAGAACAAGAATGTTCTCCTTGGTGTTTGAGGTGAGCTGTTCATGTCACAGACCAGCACAGAGTATTCTGAGGACACAGACTGTGGTTTTGGTAAGAGGACACAGAAAGCCTCTTCAGAAGACTACTACAAATGCAATTTCTTAGTGCTCTATTTTAAAAGAAGAATCTTCTAGAGGAGATACAAGGATCTGTGACACTATGAAAGGGATGTAAAGCATAATCCTTCCCTTCTTAGCTCGCTTTGGGCTTATTTTGATGGTTCTAAGCCACGCAAGTAAGACAAGTGCTCACAAGGGCTGTGGCTTGTTAGCCACATTTCTGCAGCCTCTCAACTTCAGCCCCAGATAAGCCTTGGAGAGAGAGAGAGAGTGGCTTTACACAGCAACCTCCCCTTGCCTTGGAGTGTCCTTGCTGCCCTGCTCAGGGCTGGGAAGCCCTTGTAGCATGTGCTGGCCTTGCAGGATGAGCTCACACGAAAAGAGCAGCATAGCTGCCCCCTTTCTTCCCTGCTGGAAGAGCGAGCGGATTTATGGCTCTTGTTGTGAGGGTAGTAAAGCTGGCACCTCAACCCCTACTTTGTCAGCAGAGGGACAGTTGGGGGGGAAGAAAAGCTTGGTGTAACCTTTGTTATGTTATTTATTATCACTTTGCAGCCCCCTGGAAAATGAACTTTAGAAAATTCTGAGCGGATGGTAATGGTGAACACTGGGAAAACCCGGGAATCAGCAAATCCATTGTGTTGTGCTGACAGAAAGATACTGTTACAACACACTTTAGCTGCCAACTTGCTGCAGTCACTCAATCCATCATGGTGGGCTGTTGGATCACAAGCCAGTGAAACTCAGCCTGGCGTGTTATTTTAGTCTTACATGGACTGTGAGATAAACGGGGCATGAACCGGCCCCCTGGCAGGGGGTCGACCCCCAGCGCCCTCATTAAAGTGCCAATCAAAAAGAGTAATGGAACAGGGGATGGAAAGCTGGCTTCTTCAGCCTGTTACTGTGCTCAGGCTGAGCAACCCTCCCAAGCCAAGGGAAACATTTCTCTTCTGAGTAGGAGCCAGACATGTAGAAATCCCTCCTCTCTGCTCCTCTCTGAGCACAAGCACCCGGGTTCTGGGTGGAAACCTGGTGCTAGCTACTACCTGTTGAGTGTGGGTGGTGTGGAGAAGAGTTGGTGAGTGAAACTTGGAAATCCTGGCTTTGGGTGAATGGACAGTTGAGGCTCAGGCACTGATGGCTGGGGTCCAGAGGGGCAGGTAACCTTGGCTTTGGCAGTGGGTGCTGGTGTTCTGGGTGCTGAGTGCTGCAGGAATGTCTGTATGTCCTGTGGTGCATCCTGGTGTGTGCTCAGAGGTGAGGGCAAAGAGGCCACCACTGAAAAGAAAGGAAGGTGGGTGAATCCTGTGTGTTATGTGGATTTAGCATTTGAAATCTGGAAGCTCAAAGCTGGGGAGTTACCTCTTAAACCTGCTTGTAAATGTCAGTGTGATTATGAACTTGGCAGCTGTTTAGTTTTGCTCATAATGGTTTATCAGCAGATGGTTTCTCCAGGTAGGTATTGGTTTGATTTTAAATATTTTTCTTTTAATGGGTAGGGTCAGCACTTGGAATTAGTGTCAGCGAAGCAAAATGTACAGGTATAACTGGCTTCACACTTCAAGACCCAAGTGTGAGCTATGTGAGCAGCAGATTCTCCTGCCACATAAATAACAAGGTTGTCAAATTTCAAGTTGATTTACTATTGCATATGGAGGCTGGTACAGGTTAGAGAAGCCTTTAGGAAGCAGCAAAGTAATATGTGTAGCAAGTAAATAGCATGATTGGAGATGAGCTTTATGCTGAGCTAGGTCAGAATGAATAGTTTTATGTGTTTATATACTGTGTGCTTGTAGCCTGTGTATCCCTGCCTGAACTCGGGGTGTAAGGACACTGTCTCTGTATTCTGCCATCTGACTCAGTGCAACTGCCATTTTACACAAATAAAAGGCATATTCTGGCACAGAAGGTAGTGCTAAATATAATCTTCAGCTTTCTAGGATGTTTACTGTTCTCTTCATACTTGGAGATTAAAAGAAATCCTGAAAAAAAAATGTAGTGGCACACGAGGGGTTGTGCAGAGGGCTTGGAAATGCCTTTGGCAGTGGGGTGACATCACTGGCAATGCTCCTCCTGGGGTCTGAGTTGCTGGGCCAGGGGACTGGCCTTGCCAATACAAGGTTGGAGGAGGTCTGGTCCTGCAAATGGTGGTTTGCTTCTCCTCCTCCCCAGATGGTATGCAGAGACAGTGTTCTTGCTACATCAAAGACAGGGATCTCCTGGAGAGAGTCCAGCAGAGGCCACGAGGTTGGTGAAGGGCCTGGAGTATCTCCCCTGTGAGGAAAGGCTGAGTGAGCTGGGGCTGTGCAGCCTGGAGAAGACTGAGAGGGGATCTCATCCATGTTTATCAATATCTGAAGGGTGGGAGACAAAGAGAACTGGCCAACCTCTTCTCAGTGGCCTGTGGGGACAGGACAAGGGGAAATGGCCACAAGTTGGACCACAGGAGGTTCTGCACAGATGTGAGAAAGAACTTCTCCATGGTGAAGGTGATGGAGCCCTGGGACAGGCTGCCCAGGGGGCTGTGGAGTCTCCTTCTCTGGAGATATTCCAGAACCATCTGGACACCGACCTGTGTGACCTGCTCTGGGGAACCTGCTCTGTCAGGGGTTGGACTGGATGCTCTCTGGAGGTCCCTTCCAGCCCCTGCAGCTCTGTGACTGTGAATCACTGTGCTGATACCCGGTGGTTTGTCCTGCAGATTGTCAGCTGTTTGCCAGGGGCCGAGGAGTAACAGCCATTAGGTACAGAGCGTCACCCTGCCAGGTCAAAGCCAGTGTTTGTTCCTGCTGTGTCTGGAGGGTTGAGGGACAGTTGGTATGACAGATTCCTCTTATATTTGTTAAAATTTCTCTTCAGCCACACCACCCAAGGGACTTTTTTTGCTGGCGCTTCCAGTGTGCAGAAACCATTGTTCTGCAGCCCCCATGCACAACCCCTGTCCTCTGGGTGACCCAGCCATTGAGCCAAAATGTAAATGCACATGAAAGCTGTTTACTTCTCTCATGGCCTTTTAGTACTCTTGAGTCAGACCAGAGTAGGCCTGAGGTGCAAGATATTCTTACCCCAGAGAGAGCTCTGTGCTGGGCACATGGGCACCCCGGGGCAAGGAAACCCAGCGAGGAGCAGAGCAGGGGCCTGCAGCACACTGCAGCACTACTCTGATCACTACACCACAACGTGCTGCAGCTCTGAAGAGGAAAAGTGCAGTTTATTTTTTTCCCAGTGTTTGTCAGTGGTTAATGAGTAACCTCTGTTTTTCTTTTTTTGGCAAGCTTTCTTCCATGTGCACTCTCTTCTACCTGCAGAGCCAGTCACAGTGTGAGGACAGTGTGAGGCCTGGGCTAGAGGAAGTGTCCCTGCCCATGGCAGGAGTGGGACTGGATGGACTCTGAGGTCCCTTCCCACCCAAACCTGTCAGTGAGACAATGACCCAGCATTATATACACGTATGGTGCTGGTCTTTTAATCCACATTCTCACACTTCAGTTAATCTGCCAGTAGAGAGCTATGAAAAGCAGATGATAGGGGTCAGTCAACCTGATTTGTGTCCTGTGCTCGTGAAACAGCTGCTCACCACTTCACGGTATTACTGGGACAAAGGGCTTTGCATTGCCTGGGGCCTTTTTCAAGGCTGTCAGGCCCTGCTACCAGTGGGTTCTGCTAATCAGGCTGTAGTACTGTTGATCCAGCAGTACAAGTGGGGCACTGTGATCTGGGCCTAGCCCTACCTGTGATAAAACCACACATCATGGTATGTACCAGTTACCAGGCTGCTCTCAAGCGTGGATGTTGGAGAGGTCCAGACTGGAATCCAAAGCTCTGGGCACAGCTTTGTTTTTTCCCAGAAAAGTACAACTATGTGTTTCTCATTGTAACAACTCTGCTTTTAAGCACAGAGGAGTTTGGAGTATGGCCATCACTTTCCAAGATGGTTAAAAAAAAAATAAAAGGGTGTATATAAACACATTTGTGTGTGTATGTAGTTACAAAAAAAAAAACATGTAGGCATACAGATCCTCAGAGTATTATTTCTAAGAAACCAATGTTGTTTTGTTTTTTTTTTTTGTTTTTGGTCATGTCTTTGCAGCAGCCTGTACCCTGAGGAGTGCACTCCACAGCGTGGCTTTCAGCCCAGGTACCAGCGGTGGAATCACTGTGATCATGTGGCCAATGAGAGCCATGGCTCTGAGAGCCAGAGCAAGCAAGGTTAGTCCCAGAGTTGTCATCTGGTGGTTTCTGCAGTGGAGGGACCAGGCCAGTGCCAGGCTGTGCACAGACACAGGCATTGGCAGTGCAGCTGGCCTGGGATCCTAGGAAGGGGTCTGTGATGAGGAGATAAATGCTGAAGCCCATGGTGCTGTCTAGGAAACTGAATAGCAAATAGATCAAAATCTCCTTGTCACAGGGAAATGTTATGATTATTTCTCTGTTTTGAGATGTGGGCCATTCAGCCACTTCTATTCTCTCCACAAAAATGTAAGCACTGCACTTTTTTGGTAAACAGCATTCACAACTCAAGCTGCTCAGAGAGCTGATTTATTGGAAATCTATCCTGGAGCAGAAGGAAGGGAAGGATGTTGCACATTGTTTACCTCATTCAGGCACACTTCATTTTGTAATGCCTGTTGCACTGCACAGGCTTTATTTATAAATGCCTGAGCTTAAGTAGGTAACAGAATTGTTTATCTGGTAATGACTTGAACAAAAAAGTCTGTTTTAGCTTGATCAAACTGTAGCAAGATGGTCCATGTGGAACCACACCTCTGGGTTAAGTGTCTAGAAGTTAAAGCTACCACGAGTTAGCAATCAATTCCCTCAGAAATCTGAAGGAAAAGCTATCAATTCCTCTTCCTTGGAAGTCTGCAAGTGAGGAGGCACCTTGTCTACCCCACTGACCTGAACTGTGCTAGATCCTGCTAGAGCTCAGGCTCAGTCCAGGAGTTATCCTTTGGTTACAAAATCATGTAGTGGTGCCTGGTGCAGGGGGGGTGTCTCTTTTAGCAGCTGTATGACCATGTTCACCCCTACCTCCATCTCCCCACCATCCCTGGCACTACCAGCTTGTTTACCTGTACTACTGAGGGCTCTCAGGAGACTCTTGCAGTCCTGTCAGCTGTGAGTGTAACAGTAAGAGCTAAAATAGTGATTCTCTGTGTTTTGATTGGTTTAATGGAAACAGGGCAGCAAACCAGGAGTGTGTAGCCACAGCTGTGGATTCAGGTCAGACCAGACAGGACTTTTGTAGTTTTGCTTGTCCAGAATAAAATGACATCACCATCTGTGGTGGTCTGTGTCTCTTGCACGATAGAAACTTGCTCACTGAATTCTGCCTCAAGCCTGTCCCATTCTGGTGCCAGCAGAATGCAGGGGTGTGTCAGAACTGTCAGGTGCATTATTCCCTCATGAAATTACAGCAGTGCTTGAAGTGCCCTCTTTTATTTTGGTTTTTTGGCAGTGTCATTTGACTTTGGTGCTGACATAGCTTGTCACCTACCCAAGCTGGGGTGTATTGTCACCTCTGCTGGGCATCCAGGTGTGTAAGAACTGTCTGGCTTTCATTATACAAGAAATGCTTTTCTGAAGTTTAAACAGCTTATCACCTAAATTAATTTCAATGCCTTTTGGAAAATTAGACCACCCCAAGCACATCTGAGTGTGCTGGGCCATGAGAGGCAGTGTGAGGAAGTCTGGTTGGACCTACAGCACAACCACCAGTCCAGGGGCTATGTCAGAACAGACCTGAACACTGACACTCCAGAGGCAGGGGTCTGACTGAGAGGAGTGTTCATCTCTGTCCTCTGCAGTCATTTTCTGTTCTTGCACATAGTTAATGGTTTTGCAAGCAGGGGCACATGAGGAACGTGGGTGGACTCAACTTATTGCACTTCTGCAGAGTTACAGTGAACTAACTCTTCATGTCAGTGATTGCTGGTTTGCATTTCTTCAGTAGCAGCTTCAGCAAGAAACCAGTGTTGGTCAGGGTAGGCAGAAAACAAGGTGAACAGTTCTCAGCACAATATAGGTGAAGTCACAGCTAAGGGGGTGAAGGAAAGGATTTGCACCTCAGCCTGTCAGGGGGTGGGTTATCAGGTTTCTGAAATCCTGCCTGCATTGCTGATGGGCTTTCAAATCTTCAGTGGGAAGGTGAATCTCTTTTCATAAAGGCTTGAGCAAAGGGGCAGAGCTGTGTTACTGTCTCCCAGCAGGGAATTTTTTCCTTCCCAGTTTCTGACATTTCATTTGAAGACTGAATGTGCTTTCACTGGTGCAGCAGTCACACCTGCTCAGTGAAATCAGGTTCAGCAGGGTGAGCATACAGCCTTCCCATGGCTCTGAAATGGAAAAACTTTGCAGTACATGGAACAACTGCATTAGTCTTGTCTGCTTACAGCTTGTCTTTTGGTTCTTCAGCATTGAGCAAAAGCTGGAGACTTGCACTTACTCTGCACCTCCTCTGTAAACTATTTTTGAGTATGGCTCCTGGAATCTGAAAGTTTTATTTATTTACTGAGTAATAATGTTAGTAGTGCCAACAGCAATAGGAAGTCCACAGTAAGAGTTCTGAAATGATATAAAAATAGTTGGGTTACAGCAACAAATAACATCATTTGGGCTTTTAAAAGCCCAAAGTTCTGATTCAGTTTGTTTTGGAATGCTGAGTGATGCAACGTGCTGCTTTCAGCTGTGCCTGCACCTCACTCTCTGTACTCAGCACTCTGTGTGCACCCTTAAGAGAAAACTTGTCCCTGTCCAAGAAGTGAGCAGCTTCAACCACCATACTCCAGAGGAACAGCTCCCTAACTTAATGGAGGAGTGTGTGGTACTCACACATCTGGGCCACTGGAACACTCTCCAAAGGTTTTATTAATGTTCTGTCTAATCACTCATTAGCAGTGGTAAAAACAAAGAGTTAAGCACAGTCCAAATGCAGAAAGTACAGAAATTAGATCCCTTATCTGCTGTGTCCCTGAGGTCAGGTAACTCACAGGGGGCTATTAACCTACTTCTCAGGTGTTTGGGTGTCAGACCCTTCCAAAATTGTTACAAAACTTATGTGGTCAAGCCATTGTGTAAATTCTCAGCACAGAGCTGTGAAATCCTGTTTATCTATCTCCCTCTCCCACTACTCACCTCCTCTAGCAGCCAGTTACTCGCTGTGTTAAACATGGGTTTTACAGGGGGGTGAAGCAGGGAGCCCTGGTAGCAGCGTCCAACCGGACCGACACGTTAAAGCACCGTTGAGCCAATGCACTTGTTGAATTCTACATTTTACTTAAAAATTACACAGAAAAATATACAAAAGTGATGTGTTAAATCAGTTCATTTGTGTAATGGACCTTTATGGAGTTTGATTTCCATCACAGACCATACACACATCTACTGATCCCACGTGTTCTCCTTCCACGACAATCCTGTCTCTCACTTCACACGAGTCCTGATTTTTTAATTCTAACCCTCAGTTAAAACACCCCTGTATACCTGGGTGAAGGGATATGCCAAGGTAAGTGAAGCTCTAGTGGGCTCCTCACGTTGAGTCAGGAGTTTACAAGGTAATGCTCTCAGAATATAAGTTACTCAGCAGTGTCAGGAGAGCTGTGTGAGCCTGGCCCAGCACCGTGGTGCAGTGACCGAGCCCTCTCCAGGAGCAGCCATGAAAATGGAACTTTGGAGTTACACAAAGGTATGTGAGCACACCCACTGCTCAGCCTTCAGGCTGGGTGATGGCAGTGAGGGAAATGCTGATGTGATGTGCATCATTTGAAAAAGCATGTTATTTTTATGATTTCATAAAGTTCAGTTTTGAAGAGGTTGTCATGAGGAGCAGTGGTGCAGTGATTGCCTCTCCCCCACCCTCCCAGCATCTCCAGCACTGGCAGAATCCCACCCCAGGCAGCCAACTCCACACACTGACTCAGTCTGAGTGAAGGGAAAAGCTGAAGTTAGAGCTTTCCATTTCCAAGGCTGCTCACTTGAGTGATCTGAAAAACAACTTAGCAGCTGGGCTCAGCAGTGCAGACTGCTGGGTTTGTGCTGCACTCACAACAGGATTAGCCTCTTCATTTCTAGTATTGTGAAAATGCAGTTCAATTAGTGAATCATTATTGCCATATTTAACAAAGTGCCATTCTGGGGGATTAAAATGAGGATGCCATCTCAGTGTCACACTAGGTATGCACACATTTAGCAGTACTAGGGATTTAAGAAAAAATAAAAAGAAAACCCAACAGCCAACCCCAACCAATGCACCCTAATCACAGTGTTAAAGCTCCAGACTACAGGGCTGTGCTCCAACAGCTGCAATTAACTCTTCATTTGATTTTTTATTTAAATGTTTTATCTACATTCCTACACTCTGAAAATACAGTTCTCAAGAAAAAGAGAGAGAGAGGAGGGGCTAGTTTCAAGTAGTGCTGTAAGACTCAGTATATAGCTCCTTTAATTTCTTTACACAGTAAACAGGACACCCTGGTCTGTACTTTCTTATTTACATGAAACACTTTTACATATATACATGTTAGCAAAATACAGGGCTTCTCCCAGAACCAAATGCACTTCAGCTCTATCTTTGTTATACAACTAACACTTGAAAGAAAAGAAAGAAAGAAAAGAAAGTCCACCTCACTTGCTTTCTTATGCAGAATGACTCCATTTAGCTAGACAGTAAAATCCTAATTCCTTCCTTCCCCCGTGGTGCTTCAGACACTGAACCCTGTCGGCTCCAGGTGGATACCTGCAGTTCCCTCTGGCAGTGAGGAAGAGGTTTCAAGAGTCCAGCTCTAATTGTTCTTGATTTTCACTGAGTCTTAACATAAGCTGCTGTTCATAGTAAAGGCTCTTTGCATAGTTTATTTCTTGAGACAGCTTTACAGCAAGAGCTTCAGAGTTCACTTTCACCTGCAAACAGAAATGTGATTTTTGTTAGCATGGTACCGCTGTCATCTAAAGCAGAATATATTTATATTCCATTAAATCACTACCAAGGGATTAGATTTGAAGTCTCCTGTAAGGAACAGAAACGTTTCAGTGGAGATTCCTTCTTGGAGCTGAAGCTGAAGTAAAGGAGTGAGAGAGGGAGAGACAGGTAAATAGAAGTAATTTAGGATGAGAGCAGAAACATCTTGCAATATTTTAAGCTATTTATTTCCTTTGCTTCCCCTCCTACCTTTTATCTGGCTTGTCTGTTTGGAATGTAAACTGCCTTGGGTCAGGGGTGAGCCTGTAACCTTGCCTGTGAACAGACCCCTGACCAACTACTGTAATGAAGCAAAACCCCTTTCATGGGTGTTTGGAGTGAGGGTTCTTGTCAACCTCTGGATGCACGACACAAACGTTCTGCCCAACCACAGATACTCCACAGTACAGAAAAAGCAACGTACAGGAGCAAACTGGATTGGACACCACAGCACTGAGGTTCCATGCACAATAAAGTTAAAAGCCTTTCTCAGCTAAATGCACATCTCCTACTTTAGCTTTCCTACCTGGTGTAACGCTGAAGATTTTGCCCTCTGGGAGCAGCTTCTGTTGTCACCTAAACTTTTTGGCAGCAGCTGTTTTCACCACCACCAGAACAGTTTCCTTGTTACAGAGCACAGGACACCAAACCCAGAGGACTACAGAACTTCAGCACCTGCATAAAGGGGACAAGAACCCCCAGCTGAAGGGACCAGGAGGCGCTGGGTCCTTACCATGGGTTTCTGCTGGGACGGGCCTGGCATCGCCACCCCGCTGCTGGTGTTCACGGCTTTCTTGGTCAGCTGGATGTAGACGTTGCCGTGGTCCCTGGACACCAGGCAGTGGTAGAGGTCGTCGTACTTCACCTCCAGGAAGACGGCCTCGCGGTCCGCGCACTCCCCGCTCCTGAGGAAGTAAACGGCCTTGGACGAGATGAGGACGCAGCAGCTGTCTATGTTCTCCACTGCTATGAAGCTGCAAAGAAAAATCCCCAATTCAGTGAACTGACAGATGTCTTCACCTGCCATGTACTGAGTGACCTTCAGAAGCCTTTCAGAAGAATCACAGTGTAACATTTTGTACAATTCATCTGTATTTAATTTAAACCTCTAAAAAAAATCAAGCTGATGTAGTACCCTCTCCCCCAGTTAAAACAGATCACGCTGTAAATCAAATATTAGCACTAAATGCCTGGCTTCTAGCTCTGGACATTAAAAGGGCATATAAAAATATCCTTTAACAAGGCTTAAGAAGAGTCATTTCCTTGCATGGGAACACTGCAAGTCATTTAATTGCAAGTTCAGTTCCACTCCTGCCATGTGGAAGGTTTGCAGACATTTATGACAAGAGCATTATCCTGCTACACGTTGTAAACCCGCTGTGCTTCCTTTTACCACACCTCCCGTGCCTCTGAAAACAAAAAACAAGTTTAACCTGCTGCCTGGATCAGTAGCTGGAAAAGAGAAATTAGCTGTTTAACACTGGGGTGAAAGGTTAAGCAGCAAGCAGGTTTCCCCAGAGAGATTAGGCTGAGTGATGAATAGTGGAGGTAGAAAAGAGTGAATTAAGAATATTGAGAATTATGATGGCTGAAAAGGTTGATGTGTAGAAAAACTCCCAAAACTAGCAGTGAGGAATGCAACAGTGGAATAGGTATTTCATACACAGCTGCTTCTCCCCCACCTCTGATTTACTGTCAAAATGAACCTCAGCAGTGAGTTTCTTAAAACACTGGAAAATCCAGAAAAGCAAATTTGACTAGATAACTAGGAGGGAGTGCTGAGCAGAGCAGTGACACTCAGCAACAGCCCACAACAGCAGAAGGCCACCTGTAAGGCTTCAGGTTCCCATGGTGTCAGGTAGGTTCAGAATTACTGTCTTCTGACCCGCTGCTCATAGAGCTCTGCCTGCTCTTGCTCTGACACATTCTGCAAACAGTCCAGTCTTTGGGGTCAGTGGCAACTGCCAGTACAAAGAGGTTTTGTACATTAGAACAACTCAGCAGCTCCAGAACTACCATCAGCTCTACCATTTAAGTAACATTATGTGTAAATTACTCTGAGCTTTATCCAATAAAGCCACAGTGAGAAATGGAATTTGAAGAGCAAAACTATTTCAAGAGGTCAGCTCACAGGTTCTTGCTGTGGTACTGAAGAATCATTCTACTCTCTTACTAGTCCTCTGAACGATGGTGCTGTGCCCTGAAGGTGTCTGCTCCCTGCCCTGAAGGTGTCTGCTCCCTGCCCTACACATCCCAGCTGACAAACACCTGAGTAAACTCGATGAGGGCAGATGTGCTTCTTCAAGGCAACAACTTGGGGTTTAGTGAAGTGCTGGAAATAACACAGCCAGCCTATTCCAAACAGGCCTGTCACGTGCTAAACCCAGTCCTCACCTCTGATAAACCCACACAACAGGGTACCTGAAGTGTGTTAAGTAAAGCAAAATGGACAAAAACTGTATTTGAGCTTGAAAACCCCCGTAGGTAAAAGATGACGGTAACAATTACCGCAACCACCAACTGCTCCTTAGTCTTCTGTCAGAGTTCAAACACTTGGGGTAAGGGTTTGCCTTTGAAGTGAGTTAAGTGGGAAGGAGAGGGGTGTTTTTTATGAAGTGTGATAGAAAACTTAATTTAAATTAGAGCAGTATTATAGCCTGCAAAAGCTGTGTTCCTTAGGACAGGCACAGGCAAGGAGAGCGTTTCAGAGAGCCTAACTTCAACCGGGGCCAGACCTCCACCAGAAGTGGAAACGGAGGAAGATGGGAAGGAGGACAAAAAGGTCGAGATCCAAACCCCAAATGCTGTAGCACCACCCTTTGCAACTGTCACTGCAAAGCTGAAGAACTTGGAGAGGTTCTGGACACCCCGACAGCAGAAGGGCTGTTCCCTGGTGTACAGTGTTACAGCCCTGGGGACAAGGACGTCCGCGGGGAGGGCTGAAGCACAGGAGTTGCCACCACACCATTCAGTGGAGGCAGCTGCCTCACTGCAGGCTTGTGTTCTCTCCCCATGAACAATGGGTTACATTTCTAACTTTCCATACAAGATTTTTACTGGTGTCATGTATGTATCTGGAGGAGGGGAAAGGGAGAGCAGTGATTTAATGGAGAAGCACAGAAACATCAGCTAATTTGTAGTTCAAGCTCTACATTTTGTTCTAAGTTTGAGTCATGCATCATTACCCATTTTCTCTGGCCAACTGTTACTTTCTTCTCTTGTCTAGTTCTCCAAATGGGTATTTAACCTTTTAAAACACTACTTGAAGATTCAAGTGTTTTGGTTTCTTTTTAAACCCATACTTCTACACAATTAAAAAGATCTCAAATTAATAAAATGAAAAATTAAATGAAACATGATCCAGTAGAACAAAGTAGAAGCAACCAGATCTCTGGAGAATTTGTGGGGTTTTTAACAACATCAGGAAGTAATTACACAATATTTTCCAGAAGTGAAACAGTGAGCCTAACTGGAAAAAAATGTGGAAACATTTAGTTAGAACAGTAGAGCAAGGTATTAAACCCCCTTTTATGGATTTAACTCTGAAGGAAAATATGCAAATAATCAGGTCTTTAAATGTGTTTCTGATTATGACACTAGGATAAAAGTCAGAGGCATAATTTTGCACTTATTTTCCACGACAAGAAACACTGTTTTCCTGTCCAGTGATGTTCCTGGTGGTGAACACCACAGTGAATGAACAGTGTGACCCAATGACAAAAGCCACTGATGTGCTCACTGGGCTCTGCTGGCGCAGGGGAGGTTGGACACACACTCTGCATGGTAAAGGGACTAACAACCACTTCAGAACTACTGAGATTTCCCCTCCTGCAGTGACAGGAGGGGACCAGGGACATCAGGAGTCAGTGAGCCAAGGCTGCAGTTGCTGCCCAGCCGGTGGGTGAGCGAGGTCAGTGGCACCAGAGGGGCCTGGCACTGTACACGTGCAGCATCATCAGCACCCGGTCAAACCACCGGAGTGTCTGGGCCTGTGCACACAGACAGCGCTGTCGGACCCTCTTCCCCACAGACAGGGTACAGAGGCACAAACAGACTTGTGGAGAGTAACTAAGTCAACACTTACAACTCATCTTGGATGTTGTCAGTCAGTTTGAACAGCTGCTCTTGTCCTTCCGCTTGACTTTCTAAATAGCGGGGTAAGAGCCCTTGAGGTCCTCTGCAGCAGCGCGGCTTTCTCACTCGCGCCGCCTGCGTCCTGCATGCAAAAGAGATGCGGAAAAATGACTTGGTGCAACAGCAGAGCTTCTCCTTCCACTTCAACCTGTCAGCACACGAAGCTGTGTTTGTTTTGAAATAGGAGGTGTGGCAGAGCCCTAAGAACCAGAAGGTCTTCACAAGTACAGCCTGTAGACTCTGCAACACTTGACCTTGCAGATATCGTGTCTGCTCACAGAGCTTTATGTTTCCAAGAAATGTCTCCCAGCTTTCCTCAGCAATTAAGGAGCAGTGAGCTAAATTAGGAGGAAGAGCAAGCTAAACTGAATAGACTGATGAAATGACACAATATGGCATCTATTTATCAGCAGAGTTTCACTGATTTCACTTCTCTGCTGAAAATGAAAGTGCATCAACATAGACAGAGCTCACAGCGACGACAGGGTCAGCAGTTTGAAAACTGAAGTGTTATGGGAATAGGCACCTGCAGTTAAGACAAAAGGAAAATCCAGTTACATAAGTGTTTCTGTAGCAGGGTTTAGCATAATTCACCTTTTTTAACATCTCTTACAAAGTGACACCAATAAAAGACACACGTCTGGCCTCACACACATCACAGGTTGACACTGCGGGCGACGTTCCTCCCGCAGCACCGTTATGTCAAATAATAATACTCAGAATTCCGTGAAGCTTCTGGCTGCCCTGCCCCTCAGAACTGCACACAGGCTGCCTTGCCCTGCTTTACTCTCTGTCCTCTCCCTACAGCAGCTCTCCAGCTCTGCTGCACGTTTTCATCTCTCTCAGGCTGCTGCTCTTAGTAATTTTCCGAGCCAAATTCCCCCTTTTTGATTAGTGTGCTCCACTTCCCATCTCGGTGCTCTGCAGGAATCCTACATGATGACCTGCTTCTCTCCTTGTTGATTAAAAGACAGGAAAAAAACCCTCACATCACATTTTCTTTTTACACTGCTTGGCAATAGCTCACAAGAGTACTTGCCTTCTAAGCATCACTTTCCACAGATGTTTTCTCTGGAGTTTTGTTCTTTCTTACCTTTCCCTTTCAGCAGTCCTGCCTTGGACTTGCAACCCCAGCACCCTTTTAAAACTGGTTTGCCTCAAACCCTTTGACAGCCTTGCCTCTTAATGGTGACAGGTACCATTTTTGCACCTTCCCTTCTGGGTTGCTGGAACAGAATCTCTTGAATGTCATCCATGACTTAGGATGGTCTTTGCTGCTCTCCCACTGGGTCACTGTCTCCCGGTGTGCTCTGGCTATCGCTGCTCTGTCTGTAACAACTTATTTGGCAAACAAAGTGTGAAGCTGAGAAAAACATACACTCATAGTGTATTTTAATACAGGAGTACTACCTGCTAAGTTCTGAGTCTGGCATGGAGATGATCACATCCCTGACCCACAGGCGCTCAGACTGTGGTGCTTCTCCCTGACCCCCCTCAAGAGCAACGTCAGGAGACAGCAAGCTGCTGACTTCACTTCAGCCACCCTGAGGTTGTGCTAAGATGGAAAGTCAGTTTGCCAGTGGGGAAGATGAAAGGAAGAGTGGAAATTCTCCAGTTAGAAGAATGCAAAATAGAGCAGGGGCCCAAGGAACCGCAACAAACACTGCCATTAACACCACCAGTATAGTGGTACCTGTCAGATTTTCGGTTCTGCCCCTGCTGACAGATGTTCTCCCCTGTCCTGCTGCACTGCCTCTGCTCTGGGTGAGATGTTCATTAACTACTGTGTTGCACATCCAAGCTCAGAAGTGCCANCTCAGCCTGTCCTTGTAGGAAAGGTGCTCCAGCCCCTTTATCATCTTTGTGGCCTCCTCTGGCCCCTCTCCAACTGGTCCATGTCCTGCTTATGTTGGGGGTTCCAGAACTGGACACAGTGCTCCAGGTGAGGTCTCACGAGGGCACATCCTCCAGTGTGTATTTTAATACAGGACTACTACCTGCTAAGTTCTGACNAACAAAGTGTGAAGCTGAGAAAAAACATCCTCCAATGTGTATTTTAATACAGGAGTACTACCTGCTAAGTTCTGAGTCTGGCATGGAGATGATCACATCCCTGACCCACAGGCGCTCAGACTGTGGTGCTTCTCCCTGACCCCCCTCAAGAGCAACGTCAGGAGACAGCAAGCTGCTGACTTCACTTCAGCCACCCTGAGGTTGTGCTAAGATGGAAAGTCAGTTTGCCAGTGGGGAAGATGAAAGGAAGAGTGGAAATTCTCCAGTTAGAAGAATGCAAAATAGAGCAGGGGCCCAAGGAACCGCAACAAACACTGCCATTAACACCACCAGTATAGTGGTACCTGTCAGATTTCTGGTTCTGCCCCTGCTGACAGATGTTCTCCCCTGTCCTGCTGCACTGCCTCTGCTCTGGGTGAGATGTTCATTAACTACTGTGTTGCACATCCAAGCTCAGAAGTGCCAGTATGAACACTGCCATTTGCTGCAGAAAGTACATAGTTCCCCTCAGCCACAAGAAGCACAAGGTCTTATAAACTATTTTCCTTCATTAGTAGTGTGTCTCTGAATTGGAACAGCCTACACCCAGGTACACAGATGACTGCCCCAGCCTTTGCATGACTGTGAGTTAATTCCACTGGATAACCTCTGTCCACAGGGGTTAGAACTTTGCTGTGAAGTACCAGGACTCTGGAGCATGGCACCTCTCCTGCACCTTTGATGTTTTACATATAAACGGGATTCATCTGTGCCAAAGGGATTTACAGGACAGCACTGTCACCTTTCTGAACCCACACCAGAGGTGCACAGTAAGTGCCTGGTCTTACCCCTTAGAAGGCAAATGTGTTTGCCCTCATGACATGCAGAATGTTGAGGCAAAGTTCCAAGGAAGGGAGTGGGTTCCAACCGGTGCAGTTCACATCTCACTGTCCCACTTGCTGACTTCCAGCAGGAGTAAAACAGCACAAGTTCACTTCTGCAAGAAGCCCCTCTGACTACTAAACCCTGCTACAGTGACCACCAGTTCAAAGAGTGAACCACCTCTGAGGCCTTCTGTAGTTTGTAATTAACTGTTGACCAATCAGCACCTTTTTACTGAGAATGGGGCCTTCACCCAGACCTGTTCAGTAGAGACCACAACACCTGTGAACATGAGTTTCTGAAGTACTTGTCCCACCAGAGTACCAGGCACCACAAGGACTTGTGGAAGGCTTGGCAGTTTCTGATTTTACCTGGGTTTGATTCAGGTTTTGGTTTTCCTCTTAAGTGGAAGAAGCACTTACAAGAACAGTGTACTTAGGTACTTCAGAGCCCCCACTGCTCCTCGCAGCCCATGTGCCCATCCTGGTGCTAACAGGTAACTCTCATCTTGGTGATGAGGTCAGCTGCTCTCCAATGAAGTGCCACTAGCACAAATTGCACTGATTTAGTCCATCAGCCCCTTGGCAAATTGGACTGTTTGGTCTGGACAGCTAAAAACATTCCACACGACTTGAGTTTTTTAATCTAGAAATTTGTTCTACTGTCTCAAGTTACGTTCTGTAAATAATAAGCAAGGCTGATGAAATACAAAAAGCTGAAGATTTGTAAAGCAGAGTGAACAGTGGTGTGCCCACATCTGTGTTACATTAAACATGCACTCAACAGATCTGCTGATTCTTTTTTAATAAGCACACAAAGGCAATACAAGACAGAAATGCCCTCACGTCTACTAGTCCCAGCGGGGAGGAGTGCTGCTGAATGAAGACACAAAGAGATTGGAAATGGTGTCAGAAGGTTGAGGCACACACTCCAGTTCCTCGCTGTTCAAAGCTGAGCACTGGAGAAGCTCATTTCCGATGACTGTGTGCCCACTAAAACCAGTTAGCAGTGTTAATTGGTTGGCTTGTGCTGAGCACTTCACAGAACCCTTGTGATTCAGTTGACCGGTTTTAAGCCAGGAGTTTTATAATCAAACTGCCCACTGATGTAAGAAGCTGTTCAGGTATTACTGGTGATAATTACTTACCAGCTTAGATTGAAAAACCCCTTTACAAAAGACATCACATGTTGCACAGCATCAGTTATTCTTGTGCCTCCACTCCGTGTCTACCCTGCCAGGTTCACGCTCTCAGCTACACAGATGTGATTTTCACTGAGGTGCATAAATACACAGTGCTTTGGAAAACAGTAACTCTTCATCATTTTGACAGTCTTTTGGATCAAAAATGTTTTCTTGAAGTGTACCTCGATTCCCTGGACAAAAACATGTTTTAAAAACCCTCAAAACTGGAAAGTATCAAACTTTTGGTATACCAAGAGAAGACATTCGGGTATGCAAGAAGCCAGGCTGGCCCTTCAAAGAGACCCCTCTGGCCACAGGGCATTCCCCCACACTCCAGTGTTAATTTCCTTCAGCTAGACCCAGTTCTCGCCAAAACTTCCCCCAGCTGTCATCAGTGTGTCGCATTCATAAAGGTGTTTCGCTTTAACCACCTCATCATTCCGACCCAGTTAAAGCAGTAACTTACTGGTTCTGGTACAGCTCAAGGTCTGTCAGTGTTTCCATTGTAAACTTGTTTTTTCAGGTTTGCATAAAATTTATTGATAAAAGCCTGCTCTGGGCTGTAACTTGGCATACTGACTTCCAGCCTGGGAACAATTTTTATCCCCTTGAAACAATTATAAAACAACCTCAGTTCAAACAAAGGAAAATTGGCAGGTAATATAAGCCCATGAAACAATTCAATTGCTGCTAGTATTTTGGAGAAATAATATCAAACCTGTTACTTTCTTGGCTCTGGAAAAAGTCTGCTTCATAAATACAGGGAGTGCTTTGTCTAAGGAGGCTTTAGTGCATTTCAGACATTAAGAAGTGATTTCATCAGCTAAGTTAAAGGAGGACTGGCCTTATGTATTCTGTCATAAACCACACAACTAAAATACCTGCTACAGTTGTTCCAGTTCAGCACTGGACTGCACCTGCAGCCTTCAGCAGGCATCATCACCATCACAGCCCATCAGTTCCACAGAACACTGAACCACGAGGTGCTTGTCTCAGACCTGTACTGAGAGGACAAGCACAGAGTGCCAGAATCAATTAAATACTAATCCATGTGCCCATTAAAAATTAACCTAAAAGTTCAGCCATCCCAGCAACACACCACAGAGGATGCAGTGTGGATAACGAATGAACACGAGCACACAGCATGGGCTGTATGGCAGACACACACCTCTGGAGTAGTACCAGTCTGGGGTTCTTCCCTCACTGACACAGACACCTCACAGCAATGTCCCCTGCGTTTACTGAACAAAGAGGAGAGCCTGCATCATTTTTATGTGCTCATTCCCTACATCTCAGAGCATCAAACGGCTTCAGGCCTGATTTCAGAACAACCTGTGGTGACCGAGACTTCACGTTCCACTGTGACCCGCCGGCAGACGGCGATGCTGGACTTCAAGGGGTAAATACAGCTGCCTCACCCCACTGTTGGGCTTTGGGGGTGCAGGTTGGTTCCCAAAGACCTGAGGCCTGAACCCAGAGCTCTGGCACAGCCCTGTGATGGAATCCATTCACCACTTGAGGCGCGGCTGCTTCTGAGGTGTGTGAAAGCCGCACGCGCAGCGCAGGCAGCCCGAGGGCTGGATCTGGCGCTGGAGCGTCTCAGGGAGATGCAGGAATGTGTAAAATCACGGGCCAGACAGCTCCCTGCTGACCACGTATCTGAGGAGGCTTATGTGCACCGTTTGTTCCAGCAAATGCAGGGAATATATTGTGCTTGTTAAATGTGTTCCCAAAATGCTAGTTTCAGGCAGAAACATGCAAATAAATGGAGCCTAGGGTTAAAACCTCCCACTTACAGTCAAATCCCTCCTCTTCTGAGGGATCTACCAGCTCAGATGCTGAAGACCTTTATCTGACCCAATATACTTTTAGGAGAACTAGAGCATGCTGAAGAAGCAACTGTTTATCATGTAGGCTGTGTTCCTGCCAACTTCCTAGAGATGGGGCTCTGCTTCTCCCTTTCCCTCTCCTGTGTACAAGATCAAAACAAAAGGAACAACTATTAGTTGGGTTTATGCTTGTGCACAAGCCCTTCAGGCTCCAAGTTCAGAAGGGAGCAGAAGAGCTTAAGACATCACGATTCAGATCTTTAAAAAGCCAGCAGAGCAGCCCATGTGCTCACCCAACTGGCGTGTCCTTGTGACATCCTCGCTGACCTCCAAGAGCTGCGCGTGTTTGCACGCTACACGGCTCTTACACCGCTCAGCCTGCACCAGCCAGCACTCAGGCTTCAGCACTTGCTCCACCTCTGACTGCAAGAGCTGTGCAGCAAACCAGCACTTTCCCAAACACTTTGAGGTCATCAAGCTCAGGCAGGTAACAAAACGTCACTGCCACTTTCCCATCCCAGACCCTTCCTGTACTGATCACAGCCTGGCGACTAGGTGTCACCTTGAAGTTTCTGGCCTCACAGATGTGTTGAAATACCTTCCCATTCACCTGACCCAATGGAGAAGACACTTTGCAAGGATTTCTCCTAACCCCTCATCTGAAAACCATGAGCTGAATGTGCCCTGTGAAGACACAAGTGCCCAGGGTGGAACGTTCCTGCGCCTCGGGCACAGCACGAGGTCTCACCCCTTGCCGCAGATGGAGCATTGCACTTACTTCTGGGCTCACTTTTATAATGGTCCCATCAAAACCCATCAATGCCCATTTGCAGATCTCAGCCACACAACCAGGGTCACGTCACTTGGAGTGTAACAGGAATGTTTCCATACTGTACTTTTCTGGAAAAGCAAATCCCCTTGAGGGAGGAAAGCAAACCAGGGGCCCTGCCCAGCACCAGGACGTGAGCTGCACGTGTACACAAGGAGCTACATGACACCAAGTACGGAGACTGAATGTGTTTTCAAAGACCTTCCTTTATATGCTTTTCACTTAGTACAACCAGGGCTGCAACAGCACAAACCTCACTGATCAAAAAGCTGCTCAGAAAGTTTGTTTTGGTTTTTAAAGTTCGGAGTTGCAAGAAAATTCAAATCAACTGGCTGTACTTAACTGATAAAGAGCGTTCCACATGTTAACAGCCACATTAGGTGAAAAAATTATCTATAAAAATACCAGCCACATGCTAAATGAGGTGACATCAAGGCAATAAATAGCTCCATCTGTATGAAAGAGTTTGTAGAACAACCCAGAAGACATCACTGAACAAAAAAGTACCTATGGATAAAGCAGTACTGGAAAACGTAGTGGGTTGGGATTTTTTTTCTTTTTTTTTTTTAAGAACCCAAAGATCAGTTTTACATATTTTTCTCCAATCACTTTATAAATCTGCCTCACATTGGAAATCAGACACACATGTATTTTTTCCAAGTACAGCAAGTTGAAGGTTTACATTTTAATAGCAATGTGACTATTTCTGAATGGCAGCAGTATATATTACATGCAGCGTGAGAGGGTTAAACAGGACAGCCTCAACTCTTTATAAACTTTTGCCCTCTGGATATGTACTCATTGGCTGCTGTACAAGACTCGAGCTGTATTACACGCCTTAACGATATGGTTCAACTGTCGGTCAGGCTCGGGGCCTGGCAATAGGCCAGACCGCAATCAATGGGACACAACCCTCCCCCTTTCAGATCATCACGGAGGCTCATATTATCTCCTTTTTGTCGTGCTGGTTAAATTTATGGAGCAGAACCCCGAAGCTGCATTCCTTGGCTTGGGCCGGCCCACGCGGGCCTCCCTTTGTTTGGTACTGTAAGCGAGGCGTGCTTTGGAGGATTGCAGGGTTGTTAGTTCAGGCACTGACTGTTTGCTCATGACTGAAATGAAAAGAGTTCAGTGGAAGGGCAAAAGGACAGCACAAGTGTAAAACCCCATCCCAGCAGGCCCTGGGCTCCCATCTACAGGCTCTGGACTGAGCAAAACCTCACCCCCGGCGGCAGGGAGATGTCTGTCCGGTGACAGGTAAGCAGCAGTGTGCTGGCACTCACCTGGCCGCGGGGTCCCCTGCCCTCGATGGCAGCCTCTGTTCCACAGAAACAACTCCTCTGGCCTACAGCACTGCTGTCCCTTGTGATATGGGGATAACACCTGGCAGCACACACAGCAGGACCTGTCCTGCACAGTTTAATACTCCTACCATTCCAAAGAAGGAGTAACCCCAGAGAATGTGATGCCGCGGCCGTTATGCTCAGGAGGAGGATGTGGCAAAGACACAGAACCACTGGAAATGCAGTACGTGGGGGAGAAAAGACTTTCATTCTGTTTTAACAGGCATTTCCTATGTCCATCTATTTGGTCTCAGAACAGAAAACATCCAGCTCAGGGTATGCCCAGATACTCCCTGCTCAAAGCTTTATTACCGTGGTAATTAAAGGCCACTGTGTGATAGAGGTCACAAAATTAAGAACGGAAGGAAACTTTTAACATGATCTCAAGTCAGAATCCTCTGGAGTGAAAGCAAATGGCAAAGACAACCTGATGGATGGTACTCCACATAACACAAAGGAACAAACACACGGGAAACCTCAAGGACTCTGGTTACACACACAGTTAGTACACAGTCCTTGTGTACCTTCCTCTGCACGGAGAATCTCTGCGTTACCTTCAGCAGTGTATGACCAGCAAAACTCATTCCCAGAAAGCTGCCCCAGACCTGCTGTACCAGACTTCACCCCTCTGGCACAAGCAGCAGTTATTTCAGGACGTGAGGTCATGCAGCCACCGCGCTGGCGAGCAGTTCGTGCCATTGGTGCTCTAGAAAGAAGTAAATAAATGCTACATCCCGACTGCGCTACGCCAGTTCCATCTTTCCTACTATTTTTATGAACTGAAAATACTAGTGAGGGGGCCAAAAGATATTACAAAAACCCACAGAATGTGCAGTAAATTTTTTTCAATTCTGGGGATCAAGTCCGAGGGTTTAGTGCAGTCTGATGATTTGTCCTGGTACATTCCAACAGACACGTCTGTTTCGAATAAAGCTTTTGTTCGGTTCTGGTGCACACACGCTTTCAGCTTATCCCACCTAATTCTAAGCAAGTAATTTGTGAATGGAAATTGTGAATACTTTACTGCCTGATCCTCAGTAACCTCTTAGTTTGTCCTGCTGATGCTAACACATGAATGTATTTTTTTTGGTTTTCCCAGTCTCTCCGATTCCATTTTAGGAGATGCTGGTCTGCTGAAATCTGCAGCTCTAATTGCTTCAACCCAAGGAAACTACTGCACAGAGCACTCTGAAACAGCAGCAGCTCTTAGCAGAGTGCTTTGAACACAGCCAGGAAACATACAACCCAGCAAAAGGTGCCCGTGGTGTCCAAAAGCTTTTGCTGAAAGACAGTTAGACAAAACATGCAGGCTCCAGAAATGTAAGCATTTCCTGAGGAAATAAAGATTTCTCTCTGTCCAGATGCACTCCTTTTAGCTAACAGCTAAATACTGTGAAGTGGGCATGCAATACAAGCATTCCATTTGTGGGGCAAGTGTCAACTGACGCTGAAAGTGGAAGTAGTTGAATAAATCTGTGGTAAACCCAACAAAGGAGTTATCTGCTCTTTGGAAAAGAGCAGATAACTCTGATGGACTTGATCTGCCTGCACAACAGTGCCTTGGATTTAACCTAAGTGGGAAACAGCAGGTTCCTGCTGCAGACATCTGCAGAACCAGCTTCCCCATGCCTGGGAGGTGTTGGAGTTGAAAGTGAGCAAGCGTTGCACCCGTGATGTCCAGCTCATGCCATCTCTCCTCGTACCAGGCTGGCCTCACACAGCAGAACACCCTTCTAAACTAGTTACACACCTAATCCAAGCTGGAGCTGGGGCCTGTTCTGAGCCCAGCCACAGCCACAGTCCTGTTCAACACAAAAGCTGTGCGAGTACCTTCTCAGCGGTGATGGAAACGTACCTGCCTGTAGTTGTAACTCACCAAGGTGCTAGTAAATATTTTGGTTTTGTAGAGACTATCACAGCAAGAACTCTGTTTCCTTCATCTTCCTTGAAATTACTCGTTGCTAGTAAGGAATGGACATCTAAAGGAAAACATTCTTTCGCATCTTATGCTCAACTAACGGCTCAGCATCGTTCACTTTAATGTCTTCTATTCTCACTGGTCAGCAATCCCCTTGCAATGGTCCCTTCCAGTGCCCCAGGCCCTTTCTGTCCCTTCACTAATGGTCTGAACACACCCGTGGTATCTTTCTGCCCTCAAACATCAAGTTAAACACTGATCTTCTAGTGGAAAATCCTTCCAGAACAGTTGTTGGTATTTAGGATGACAGGTCAGTCCCACACAAAGTCCTTTTTAACGTTTCCAGAGACGTTAGCGATGGTGAACCCAGTGACCACTCAGCTTCTGAAACCAGGCTTGTGCTCAGTAGGAACCCCTTCTGTCCTGACAAAGCAAAAAAGCTTGAAACAAAGGAACTGACACAAGTTATAACTGAAGTGTAGCACCTGCAAATGGAATTCAAACCACCCAGAACACCCCACTAATACGTACGGCGCACAAAGACCCAGACATGACGCGCCAAGGAGAGCTCCAACAGCCGCAGCAACTCCAACGCCTGGGCTTGCAAAGGTCTCGTTTTAAACAGGTACATCTAGTTCAGTGATGGAATTCATTAGAGTTGGGCAAGTCATTAAGTTATCTCCTAAGTTTAACTGCAGCAACAGTTCAAGAGTAATCTGCAACGTGCACTGACTTGAGAGAAGCCTGAGAGTAATCCACAACAGCAGCCTCCTGCACAGCTCCTGACGATGGATGCTCCTCTACACAGCCATGTCCTTTACTTGGGCTGCACCAGGGCTTAATGCCTTTCTAGGAGAGAGCTTGCCAACCATATCTAGAGACATAGCAGCTTTTCTGTTTTCAACTGGTCTTTGGGACTTTTGGCAGTGTAGGACAAATAAGGGAATAATCAGAACTCATATGTGACACTGAAGTGCTTGGAACATGTAAAACCCATTCAAAAAAGGTATCGAGTCACAGACATGAACTGTTTATAAATCACATCTATGCTGTGTGTTCAACATCTATTTTGAGCTCTCCTCTGCATTAAGATTTGAAAGTATCACGACAGCTTTACTCATAAATAACAAGGATAATAAATTTATGGTTTCATAATAAGTTGTAATAAGAGCTTTGAAAAAGTCCAGCCTAAAGTGAGATTTAAAAATATCTTCTTGTACTTTAAACACACCCATCACATTTCACACCACCACCACCATGAGCCATAGAGCATCGTCTGCATCTCGGCCGTTTTCACTGGCGCCACGATCCAAACACAGGCTTTGAGCTGCACGAGTACCCAGTGCCAATCAACACACGAAGGCAGAGGAGACTTTACATCCCAGTAACACCAGCTACAGAGTCTTCCTGGGCTCCTATTCAGTTTGGTCACTTTACTGGAATGAGAACGTGCCTTTCAGGAAAGCTACAGCCTCATAACTCTTCACCTGACACAAAACCAATGCAACTGTTCAAGTCAAGCAGCTTAAATTCAGGGCTTTTTGAAAAACCAGCCATGTAATTGCAAGGGGCCTGAGATTTACAGTTATGTGTAAGTTACAGCTATTCACATGCAGCTGGAATTAACTGGTTGACTCAACCTAGCACCAGTACTGGGAACTTGCACATCGGCTGTCAGTCTCAAGATCAGGTCAAGATGGCTCTTGCCATCCTTAGTAACTCACATCTTTCAACTGTTCAGAGAGACACTTGAGATCAGTCACTGCCATCAGCTCGTGCTCATCGGGGTGAGCTGTTTTTGTGTACTTAGCTTGGAGGAGCCAGCACGGCCCAGCAGGCTGGAAGAGAATATCCAAGTGGAGCCAGCGGCTCGGCCTTGGAACGCTGCGCGGGTGTGATTCCAAACCACACATATTTGAACAGTTAACAAATGTGGCAGGGGGATACTGGGACACAGACAGCAGTCAGAAAATGTACAAATCCTTTGTTGGGGTTTTGTTTTTTTTTTTTCACCCCCAGAAGAACAATTTGGTTGCTTCGTTATATAAGCACATAAAACTTCCTCACCAAACAACAATATGAGTGCAAGGCTGCTGGGGTACTTTGGGGTATTTTTTCGGCTCTCACATTTATCTATATATTCTCAAGTATATTTTTTTCATATAAAAATGTTTTGATCAGATTTGGAGTCTGGAGAAGTTTAGTAATTGAGAAAGGGAAAAAAAAAACCAAACTGAAAGAAAATCCTCTTGTAAGAGGTTGCTGGGTCAGAAACCTTTTGCAGAGCGTGTGTAGACAGTCAGATTACTTCAGGGTGCTCACCTATGACAACAGCATTTCAGAATCTAGTGGAAGAAACAATATGGTTCAGCTCATCTGTCTTAACCTCCTCTCTTAATTGCCAGTTCACAAGTTAAAGGGAAATACGTCACACAGGCAAACACAGGCCAGAGATAAGGCTGGCCAGGGGCCCTCCTGGTCCCAGATGCCTCTGGTTTGTCAGCTGTCGATAGCATCATCGCTACTGTGTATACTCTGTATCTCATGGGTATGTCAAAACAGGAATTTCAAGTGCATGTGTATCCTGAAACAGGCTGTCACAAAAGCACAGGTCAGCTGGTAAGAGAGCTAGCAGTACAGGCAGGCGTGCTTCTCCCCACCTTTACATCCATCCATCTGTACAGCCACAAAATTAAGACATGTACAAGAAAACAGTAGATGTATTTTCTCAGGGATGTGGAGTTCTCGTGTAATTTTGTGTGTGTTTGTGGATGTACTTACCAAACTGTGATCCTTGACCTGCTGGTTATACAAATCAGGCACAGTACCAAATACATAAGACACACACATGTAAACACATCCCTTCTCACAACAAAGTACCCCCAGGTTCATTCCTCAAAGCTTCCTGCCCCTCACTCACACTTCATCAGGCTTATTGTTCTTTGCTGAAACGCTGATGGCAGACACCTCAGGATTCCAAGTGTGGCATAATAAACCACAGGAAATGGAAAAGCCAAACGGGAAGACAAAACAAGCAGAAATCCCAATGTTTTCCAAACATTTTTCTTTAAGCCTTCTGACAATAAACTTTACTTGGGATTTTCCTTCACCTCTTCAGCATGCAGGATCTCACATACATCCAACAGGACTTCTTGGCATCGTACTATCATATAAACTCAGCTCTTGGCTGCAACAAGTAAAAGAATGTTCTCTTGGAGCAGCTATTTTAGCACTTTGCCCGTTCTCTCCCTCCCCACTCACAGTCAGCACTAATGAACATTCATTTGCTTTAAACTTTACCATCCCTACCTTGCAGAGCCCACACTACACTAGCAACAAGACAGGAAGGAAGCCAAAGGTTCTGTCATGGTATGCTGACACCTTACAACCACGTATGTGTGTGTAAGTGTGTGGACACAAGGGCACCTATCCACACGCTGGGAAGGCAAAAGCTGTTGTACAAAATGCAGACTAGAAGATGGTGATGTTACACTGATGCCAGAACTCTTCACACCTTTGGTTTTCGACACAGCTAACTGGAAGCTGGGGCAGAGCAGGGAGAACAACTCTTCCATTTCAAGTCTGTGTAAGAATCCCATAGTGGAGGTTTAATCTCATTGCATCGTGCCTTTTAACAATTTCCTTTAATCTAATGTTGTAGATTAGTAATTCCTATTTTACACTGCAGCTTCTCTGTGCAATTTCACTCTTGTTACAATATCAACAAGTGCCACCTATTAGAGAGCAGGCAAGCTGAATTAAATGGGCTGCCTCACTAGTAGCAGCTTATGGGAAATGTGAGTAAATCCCTGTGCTTGGGCAAGGAGAGCAATCCAGATCAGAAACTGCAGCAGGCCTCAACACACATCCTTACACTACTACTGACCAGAAACAGAAGTGCTGACTGACCTGGGGCCGCTTAGAGTTGCCGTGTCCCTCACTGCCTGGGCGGTTTCCGATGCGAAGTCCAGGGCTCCAGCCACAGGTTTGGTTACGGTGCCAACCAGCCCCTTCCCGAGGCCGGAGATGAAACCACTGACACCTCCTTCGGTTTTCACACCCTCCACTGTAGACGTTATTACGCTCGTCAGTCCTCCAATGATACCTGCAGAGACAAGAAGAGCAAGTAGGCCAGAAGCACTGGGCTGAGGCAGCTCTGAGGCACACTCAGCATTACCAAGCCCTGTCATGGCTGATGCACTGTGCCCACATGATCTACCGTCCAGCTCCACAGAAATGTACCCAGGATTCAACTGAATACAAAACCTCTTTCACAACAGCTTCTGGCTAGCTAACAACTTTACAATCTGTGTATGTAGTATGCATGGCTGTACACACAGACAAAAATATCCCACAGAAAAAATACTTAAAGTAATATTAAATCCAATTTTTTTTTAAATATGCCTATATTCCCACCTGTACTTACACGAACAGTCCTCATCCATTCCTGAGGTGAAGCAGTTACAGTGTGACAAGATTGTGTTGCCTCAACAAAAGCTTGTACAGTTTGAGACAGAAAAAGTATAATTCTCCACTGGAAAAAGGTCACATTTCAAACTGGCATTTGCTTTAAACTGTGTGACTGTGATGCTGCCACTGGACATTTCTGTGCTTGTTTCCACTGGTGAGAATATCTTGAGTGCTCTGAAGAGATCAAAGCCTGCTGAGGCTTCGGAAGACTTGAAACAGTTCAAATTATCTGCAAACATCCTTTACAGATTTCTCCTCTATTGTGTTATTGGAACATCACAGTTCTTAGGAACCTGGCTATGCTCTCATTAAAGATGCTTACCACCACTGGCTCCTCAGCTTTCAGCAGCTGAGTGCTCTTCCAAGGGCTGCAACTGAACTACAGACTTCAGCAGCTTAACTTCCAAACTCGAGAAGTGCAAAGTATTTAAATCACTTCTCTTGAGTAAGCAGAGCTCACAGCCCACTCCTACATTTCACCAGGTTAACAGTTACTGCCCTTTTTGAAAAAAAAAAATAAATTAACTGGGAAACCTTAGAAAACACCACAGGATTAAGACTAAACCAGTCCCACTACTTATGGGATACTGCAACACAATCAAGTGGTTTTACAGCTGACTTTTCATCCAAGACTCTGCCAATCTCTGTCAGAGTTCACAGCAGTGGGGTGAGAGAAACCTCTCTCACAGTCTGCTCAGACACCTACAGTGCCTCTATGACATAAGTCCAGCTTAAAGCCTTTTGCTCGGCATAGACATGATTGGTGCTCTGGTCAAAGCCAGATCATCTTCACACAGGCTGCAACAGTTGCACTAACAGAATGACATTTAAACAAACTGAGTCAAGATGATGCAAAATATAAATATTTGATTTAAACTTGGCTTGTATTGATTTAACTTTCTGCAACAGATAAATCATGGACTAAATTGATGCAAGATTCTGGCCAAATTAAGGCTAGTCCACTGCCTTTTACATAAATTCATTTCTCTAGCTCTTAGCAGATTTACAAAAACCAAAACAAAACCACAGGACAACCCAACCGGTGAAGTGTTACGTTAGGCTGCTGTACTGATTGTGAGGCAACACAGGAGTGGTGTGAACTGTTGTTGTCAATCTGATCTTTACTTTTAAGAGAGAAAGGAGTCAGTCACAGCTGAGGGTTACCATGTGCAAGTCCGTGGATTCCAGCCACCAGATGCTCGCCACTCGTCGCAGCGTGGTAGCGAATGTACTCTCGTTCGCTCTGATGCCGGTTATCCATCGTCTTTCCCAAACCATCTGACAAGGTCCCTGCAAACTGTAAGAGAGCAACCTTTTGTTAGTGAGGGAACAGAAGCTGCTCCTCTCACACAGATTTACTGAAGAAAGTGCCTAGATTCTACTTGTAGAGGTTCAAACAACTCGTGCTGTCACACACAGTCACTCCACGAGGAACGCTCTGGACCTGCACGCTCTTCCCACTGGAGCAGCCTACACCAAGTGCAAGTTTTCCTTCCACTGGGACAGTTGAGAACCAAGTAGATGCCCAACTGCAGTGGTCAAGCCAGAATTAATGAAGTCTGAGAGAGATGTGCCAAAGGAAGTGCCAGTGACCCAAGTGTAACCTCTCAAAACCTCACAAGAATGTTATTTAGATACAAAGCTTTTCTTCTGCAGAGATATGTGAAAAGCTTCCAGGCAAATATGCCTGTCATGAAACTAAAACATTTGCAAGAGTTAATTAAATTCTTTTTAGTAACACAACATCGAAATGGCTCTGTTGTGAAAAGAGTTGGTGGGGGAGACATGCTGTGGTCATGGGCAGCATGGGGGGATCCTCTGAAAGATGGTGACGCTGATGAGTGTCCACAGTTTCCATATGCTGTAAAACAAAAGTCTCAGGGGAACCCAAGTGTGTGTGAGGAGCATTTTCACCCCTTACACTTACTTTTAACAGTATGGGGCAAGGCTTGAGACAGACAGATGAAAGAGGACATCGAAGTCCAAACAAGATTTGTTCTGAGAACTCTGACCATTACTGAGTACCAGTCAATGAAAAGGCACCAAATAAAAAAGATCTATTGTGATCTGTTGACCTTTAGTTTGACGTAATTGGATACAAAACAGAAGCTTGGTGGAGGGAGTGAGGCAAGAAAAGGAGACAAGAGCCTGAAACCTTACCTCCTATTCAGGATTTTAGTGCAGATAAGGCCTGCTGGCAGGCATTTTCCTGGAATAACCTCCATAGCCTAGCTAGTTATTGGGTATGTATAGCTGTTATCTTCTGCACCTCCCTCAACTGTGGTTGAGATGGGGGTTGGTCTCTTCTCTCAGGTAACAAGCAATAGGAGGAGAGGAAACGGTCATAAACTGCCCCAGGGGAGATTGAGGTTGGACATGAGAAGAATTTCCCCCCTGAAAGGGTTGTCAGGCTTGGAACAGGCTGCCCAGGGCAGTGGTGGAGTCCCCATCCCTGGAGGGATTGGAAAGGCCAAGAGATGAGGTGCTGAAGGACATGGTCTAGAGGTGGACTAGGCAGGGTCAGGCTGGGGCTGGACTCAATGAGCTCAAAGGTCTCTTCAACCCAAGGGACTCTCTGATTCTAACTAACAACAGCATTCTTACAACCTTCTCCTTTCCAATAAAGGACAAACCTTTTTCTCCCACCTCCCCCAAGGAAAGGTAATTTACTGTTTGCTGTGTCTTAGACTCGGGCTGGGGAATGTCCCAGGTGCCCCAGGAATGTCAAAGACACTCGATGGCTGCAGCAACAGCGAAGTCATTGCTGCACCGCAGGACCTCGGCGCTAGGTCAAGCACAGACACAGCCCTTCCCACTGCTCACCTCTGTCACACACCATCTCCTCTGTACCCATACTAGGTGTGGTAAAAGTCCTATCTGGTCATGGTGTGCACCAGAGGACAACTAAAACCCAGTGTGAAATTCTAACCCAACCAATGCATGTGCGTGATGCAAGGACAAAGTTCCTCTCTGTCATTTTCCACAGCTCCATTTCTTTCCTACTAGTGACAGCTTTCCTGGCTTTACTTCTTCCCAGCCCAAAGACAAACCAGTCCAGTGGCTCAAATTATCTGAACAAAACCACTTTAACAACATGAAGGAAAATGAAATCCCATGACCCCTGTGCCTTGATCCTATGGACACTAAGCAGAGCGTAGTGATCGCTGATGGAATTACTCCTGACCTCTTTGTGAACTTCATGTAGATGATGTTTTGTTAAAATCAGCCTGGAAACACAACCCAACCCAACACTATCCCTGGGCTGTGTTTAAGGTTGGGATTTTTACTGGACAAACACTTTGCTTTAAGAGGATTCGTTACTGAAAAGATTTAACAGCTCAAAATACCTCCAAAATTCAAACCTCACTATGGAATCTGTCAAGGCCTGAGAATGATTTGTCAAGGAACACATTCTGAAAGTTACAATAGTGCACTCTGGGACAACCAGACAGTGGGGATAAACCAATTCATTAATACTGATCAGAACTGGTAAGCTGACCTTACACGTTTGGCTTCCCCACCGAAACTGGCCAGCTCCCCCGTACCAGCTTTCCCAGAAAATGCCATCCAGCCTTTCCCCAGATTTTCCTTCCTCTGTGAAGCAGGATCTGACACCTAATAGTAACAATTCTGGTTTGGTGTATTGAAAGAACTTGAATGTAATAGCATATTATTCTCTTAGTAAGGAGGAAGTAAAGAAACATTCTTCCCCTCCCCCACCCCCTGTTTAGAAGTCAGAGTGTCCATTAACTGTACACCCAGTTACCCAGGGACATTCTTGCTCATGTAACACTGACTCACAGCTGGAGGTAGAACCACTTAAGGGTTCCAGTGTACCACACACACCACCAGGTATTTCCATGCTGTCCTGACCCAGGTGACAGCATCTGAACCCGACACACGTTAAGGACAGAACATGAACTTCAGGCTGAATTACTGCTGACAGGCCTCCTGCCCCCACCTGGGGGCTGCTTCTTTTCTGGCCTCCTTTCAGGGCAACTGAGGCAGCCATCTCACCCAAAGGTAAACCCAGTGGCCCCCCGTGACCAGGTCCCCTTGGAAGGATGTCTGTCGGGGAGCTCTGCAGCACGTCTGCCGTGAGGGGATCGAGTGAGGGGATCGAGTTTGCCCACCAGAGGGAAAACTCCAGAGAAGATACAACTAAGGAGACATTTCACAGGCCCTGCAAGTCACTGGGTCTGCTGGGCAAGTCAGCAACTCCCTGTTTTCTGCTGTGAAGTTTAGGCTCTTGTTTGCAATGAAGATTCGGGCTGTAGTGACAGCAGCATCCTGACCCATGGTCTGAACAAGACCCACAGCAACTCTTACATGACCCAGTGCAGGTGATACCATGGAGTGAAAGAATTGCTACCAAAATTTGTAACCACCCTTTTCTGTGAACCTCAGATACGCTCCCTGAAATGATTTCTGAAGCCTATTTCAGCAAACAGGATCATACCCACCTACAGCAAAAGGAAAAATAAAGATTTCTAACAGAAGACCCCCAAACACCCACCACACAACACCTTACGTCATCTGTGTCGATTATAATCACTGTACTATGACAAAGTCACTCAGCAGTGGCAAGTTATTTCAGGATCAGAAATTTGAGTAAGCAAATTGGAAATTTAGGCAGTTTAAGTCCAGCTTAAGCATTATCTCAGAAGGAAGATGTGAACAAGTTAAAGCAAAAAAATCAAACTTTCCTTTTTCCCCCCAAAAAACATCCTGCTTTTAGATGTTACCTTCAAGATGTGCAATATTAGATACTGAGATGAAGATAATAAGACTGGGAGAGCAGTGGTGGTGGCCTGCAGAGCTGTTAACCCAGTCATGCAGAAAATAGTCTCCAGATAACCAAAGGTGACAATGCAAGTGTGATCCACCCCTGTCTTCCTGTGCTTTTGTTAATAATGTGTGACCTGATAACTTCAAAGCCTACTTAAGGCCATGTAAATGCCAACATCACTAGATACAACAGCCTCTGGAACAAACATGAAACTAATCTCCAACCCAGCCCCCTCCTCCTCCATCCTAATTTTCCTAAGGACTTCTTTGTCTACTTGCCTATGAAAAGAAATTAGCAACTGGGTCTTTTATCTCTGCATCTTCCCCCAGTTGATACACTTCTCCTTGAAGCAGAATTGACACCACACATGGGTGTCAGCTAAGGTATGTTACCTGCATCTCACCCAACAGGCACGAAGGTGTCACTGAATGGAGCCTGTGTAGGCAGCAGGGACACGTAGCCAGGCTGGTGTTTTACCTGTCAACCTGTCATCTCCAAGTGGAGCTGAGCATGGATCTTCCAGACCACTAATTAAAAGTTCTGTCATTTCAGGTACTAAAAATATGTCAACTTCTCATTAATATGCACTGTTTAACACTTTGCCTTATCCATTCTGCCTGGAGAAAATGAAGAGATTCTCTCCAAAAAGCTCTAGTCATGGCATCTGCCCACCTTCACTCATTGATACCCTCCTACCCTGTCCCCAAAACAGACGTCACTTTCTGCATTCCCCCTCTCCAGAGGGACACTGACCTCTTCTACCTTGTCAAGACATTGCATCCCTGGTTTTCACCCCACACTGGGTCATACAGGTTGCATAGCTACCCAGTGGCAATACACTGCAAGCACAGAATACAACCCACTGCCCTTCACTGACTGAAGACCCTGTGGTGTGACCCAGCTGATCCTCCTGAGGAGGGTGAAACACGACTGTTTCCTACTCTCCACCAAATTCCAGGACATGATGCTACTGTGAACACTGTCTTTGGGAGACACCCTGTAAACCACTCTCAGCACTGAAAATCCTCTCACACTTCCAGCCTCTGCAGACTCAAGGAAACAGATGATTCACTGTTTCTTGTTTTACATTTACATAATGTCACCAATTAATATTAACCCTCTACACTGATCTGCAAAAGCAGCTGAAATACCCTCTGTACAAGAAACTAAATCTCTCAGGTTCTGGGTTTTCTTTGGTGTGTGTGTGTCTGGTGTTGGTCAAAGGCCAAAAAGTTCAGGAAGTTTTGCCACAAAAAACTTCTACCCCGACTCTGTACCCATTGTTGTTTCAAGCAATAGAAAACAAAACCACCCATACATGGTGTTTGTGAATCACAGCTGGTGCCAAACAACACGGCTGGTGGGGCACAAGGAGAACTCAAAGCACGTGAAACTGATTCTGGACTGTGTGTTCCCTCTAAGCCAGATGAGTGGAGCACACAGCATGGAAATAAAGGTTTTAAGTAATCTTAAAGGCTTTTTAAGCTCTTGGCACTGCCTGGTTCTCCAAGGACATCCCAAAAGGATAAATACACCATTGTGACTTCAGTCCAAACATTCCACTGTAATTCCAGCATCAGAGAATGGTACATTTACAGACATTATTGACCAAGCACAGGAGAATGCTCCAAGGTGGAATTTTAAGGGAGAAAGTTATGAAACTCAACACAGGCCAGTTGTAACTTCTGTGCAAACCTTGTGAGGAGCTGTGTTTGAACTGGAAATCACAGGGTTTACCCAGTTCTCACCTCTGCTTCGCAGAACTCCTTTAAAAAGGAGCTCTTTGTTGAACCCTCAGCTCTGGCCCCAAACCTTTCAAAACCCCCTTGATAACCACACACTGATGATGCTTGTACTTCTATCTCCAAGAATACAAGATGTTTCTCAGAAAGAAAAGCACAGCTCTGAAGTACGCTGCTTCAGCAAGGTAGAAGAGTATTTAAAATTTATTCAAGTCAGAAAGTCTAATGTAAACTGTGAATTATGTAATCTCCAGTTCTCACACACACTCATATATTTTCCAAAACAGGAAAATCCCCAGTCAGGATGATTAAAAATCATTCTGCAGTTACATCAGTAACTCCCCTAAACATAATGAGCTGTCAGCATGAAAGAGAAGAGCTGCTTATCGCAGGGAAGAGGGGCTGCAGTGAGGAAAGAGCAGTGACTGCCCGATTCCTGACGTGAGTTCTGCTAATCACATCCTTCCTTACTGCCCCGAGCAGCAACTTCACTTCCCTCCCTTACCTTGACACTCACTCTCTTCCTGACTTTGACGTGTGCTTGGAAGGAGTAAACATCTCACATGGGCACGTCCCATGCAGCTAACAGTAGCCCCTAACACACACAGTAAATGCTGGCTGGAAAACAGACACCCTGCCCCAAAATATGTGCTCCTACACAGTACATTTTACACAGAATACTATTTTTACATTTTTAAAAAATATAAGCTGTCTTATTAGCATGAAATAATGACCCTTTTCTTTAGATAACCTTTAAAATAAAATGTCTATACCCATTTTAGCTATATTTCAAAAATTGTACATATAACATAGCTATAAATGTTATAATAAGCTCAGGCTGACAGCATTAGAAATGGGCTTCTTTCTTTTGGGTTGCTGTTTTTTTTCTTGGTTGTGGTTCTTTTTGGTTTGCTGGTTGTTTTGGTTTAGTTTTTGGGTTGTTTTTTCTTTTTTTAAACCCCACACCCACTCCCTCCCCTGTTGAACAGAAGTTTTAGAAGTGCTGCTCGGCCAAATGACTAAACACAATGGACTATCTAAAAGTTTAATATGTATCTAAATTTAATCTCTTGTGTTTTCTTGCATCCTGGCAGTATCAGTAAAAACCATCCTTATTTCCCACATCTTTCCAACCTTTTAGAGGTATTTTAGAGGAAACCAGTTTTTATCCTGGTTTCTGACAGTACAATACAACAGTTCAACACTCAGCACTTGTTTTGGATGCGGAGGCAAAAGCCGTCATGGTGTACATGGTACAGGCTCAGAAGATACACAGATGTGCCCTTAGGATTTGTTGGTTAAAAATAAAGTTCTGGAGCATTCAGCCACATTCAGATGTCTTTTGGAAGCCCCAAAAGAAGAGAGACGTGCAGCATTCTTGCAAATACATAACGAGTAGGAGCAGTGGGACAGGTAAGAGTTGTGTAGAAAACTCTCCTGGCTTATGTTTCCTTGCTTTTACTGCAATCTATCAAGATTAATATTGTACATGATTTTACAGACTGCATTTGAGCAGACAGCAACACAGCTTCCTCCTTTCACATCCCTGTGGTCAACTGCATTATTCTGGGACTAAAAAATGAAACGTTTTAAGTATCTGAAAAAAAGCACAGGTGTTTATTTGCCTGATTTAAAAGGTTTAGCTATCTGAAATTGTTCCACAAAATATTTTACCATGGCTTCCATCAGTCTCCTAAGAATGACTCAGATTTTTAAGCAGGCTTGTCTGTGGATTCGGTTAATGCTATGCACTTTTACACCTTCCTTCACACATTACTACCTACTGTTACGCCTAAACAGAAAGGACGGTCAGGCTGAGCCCTGGACATGATTACAGCCAAGTCCGACTGCACGGGGAGGAAGGTCTAATGGAACCATGAGTGGGACTGACAGAAAACACTAAATCAGCAAAATGCTATAATCAGCTTCTCATTTTAAGAGACACATAAACTTTGACCCTCTCTAAATTACTGACAACCAAGAGGAGGCAGCGGCTTTTCCCCCTGAACGACCATATGTTTCTCGAGATTCGGCGCTGCCTTCTCCACCCGTATTTATGTCCTCGAACCAAAGCACGGCGCTTTAATTAGCTCACATCCCATCGTTAACTAAGCTTCCTAATGCATCCTGACAACGGCATGTCGGCCGGAGCCCCCCGACGCGCAGCCTGTCCGGATGCCTGATTAGCTGGGTCTCCCAGGGGAGCCCCCAGTTTTATCTCCACAGATGCCGGAGGAGCTGGGTCCTTCCCCGGGGACCTCCTGGGAGGCCGCACCAGCAGGTGCCCGCTGGCAATAGTTTTGTGTTACAGGGCTGGATGAGTGATCCCGGCAGGAACCGCCGGCTGTTTTCACAGACACAGAAGGCAGTCAAAAGTCCACAGCATGAACTTGGAATGACCCCAATTGCAGAGTCACTGGCGGGTTCATCTGGAGGACAGCCGCGCTTTATTAAACAACTAATACCCTTAACAGATAATTCCCCTCCCCCAGCGTTAACTCTTGCACTGCTTTAGGGTCTTCCTGTTTGTTTATTTTTGGGGAAGGGAGTTATTTGCCCTCCTCCGCCCCGCGGCTTACAAACCCCTCCACAGACAGAAGACCTGAGGCAGAGCCTGAGGAGGTCTAGGCCTGTTCCCAGAGTTAGCAGGTAACGGACAGGTAGTGGGAGGGCGGCAGATGAAGCTGGGCTTTTAGTAGGCCCTGTGCCACCTCTCTGCTGGTTTCCGTCTCCCACAACGCACCCAGGAGCCTGGTGTCACCTCTGCTGTGGTCACCTCTGCTGTGGTCACCCGTGAACACACTCGAGATGGCAGAGAACCTCCTGTTTAAACCCCAGGGTGTTCATGTGTTTCTGAAGGAAACTGAACACAAACAGGTTAATTCAGCCTGTCATTACGTGTTGAGGTGTGAAGGGCCAACCCCTCTGAGCAATGGTGCCTTCAAACCTGCAGAACTGATGCCACTTGTCTGTTGTCACAGGTTCAGAGGGCACCCTGGCCATCTCCCCTGGACACTGACATAGTCTCTTCCCTCAGAGACACACAGCCAAGGAATTTTCAGTTTAACTCTGCACTATTTAACGTGCTCTACACAACTATAGAACTTTATACAGTAGAGAGGTGTAGTTAGCCTTTTTTCAAGGCTACAGTCGTTAATTTCAAACCCACGCCCCATTTTTTCTCCTTCATTCACAAACTCCAGGTTCAGGACAAACTTCACTTCATGTCTACAAGAAATGTTTATTTCTAATTTCACAGTCTGTGCTTTTGGCAACGTTTTGCATACCACATTTTAAATTCTCCTTTTTTCACTTAATTCCCCTATGAGTCAGCAAAATGGGAACATTGCATTTATTTTGCAAGGAAATCAGCTGGCAAACCCCTTCAAAATAAATCTCTAGAGCAGATGTGAAACTGCATTGTAAGGATGGTCACTCTTAGATTGCTTTCAACAGGTAAGATCTCACTGCTTGCAGTTCTTGCACTGTGCCAGGATTCTCTTGTCTAACAAATATTTTCTCCTGAAAAAGGCTCATTCAAAGCTACCACCTACGTGTCAGTTTGATTTTGAACGTGCACATCACACCGAGATCAAAACCGCTCTTCCCACAGAACCCTTCGCCATTTTTATGTGACTCCAGACGTTTCTCCACATACAAACAGACCTCAGTCTCTGTGAACTTTGCTAAGAAGCTCTGTAAAAGAAAGGCTGAACGAACTCAACCAGGATGCTGGCTGCACACACTTTATCCCATGGTGCAAATGAAAAACAGGAAGAACAGAAGAATACTTCCAACTTCTTAAAGGCTATCCTTTGAAAGATGCTTTGGGATAAAGATACTGATTACAGATACCAGATGTTTGTTCTGCACATAAAAGGTGCCACTTTCCGTAGCTTTTGATTGTCACTAATTGGCCATAAAGCTTGCTGCCTTTTAAAGCTGCCAGGAAATGGGGAAACTGCCTCATCTGTACTGCTCCTCCCAGCGCTGAAAATTTCTGCCTGGGAATTCCAATTACTTTCCATCAGAGAATCTGCCCGTTTTCATACAGATTCTCTCTGCTTAGCATGTGAACCTGCAGATGTACTGCTAACGAATGAAATGCAGGTTAAATGAAGATGACCTGCAGTGCCACCTGGACAAGCTACACAGCAGAGTGGAAATCAGGAGGGGAAAGATCCGGAGATTACACTGAAGACATTACAGGGAAATCTACTTCTAACCAGAGCTGTATAAAACACTCCACAAAAAAAAAAAATATTTATGGCAACTGCTGCTAAATCCCACAACTTCAAAACCCAGACAACCCTGGTTAAAGGGCGACCGACAGCTTTCCCAAAGTAAAACCCAAATTCAAATCTGTAAAGTTGCCCAGGAACTCATATTCCATTCCAGCCTTCATCATTTTTATCCAGTATGAGACTGCCAGCAAACAAACCCATTCTGCTGTTGACTGATAAATAGAAGAGAATCAAAAGAAAACGGTGAAGATATAAAATGGCAGGAAACTCAGAACCCAAACGCTACCGTGATCTTTCTACATTACCAGTTGACTGCTTTGCTTAACGCTCTCCTGAGGAAAACATCCCCTTGTACTTTTTTCTCAGGCTTCATATATAAAGGCTTTTGTCAGAAGTTTCTTGTCACCAAGATACAATTTTTTTTTTCCAGCTACTTGAACTACATTTTGAGCAATTTTTAGAACTGAATCAGTGTCTCCAAAGAGGTGAGCATGCCAGTTGCTCTTGCTTCTCGGTGGTATCAAATAAAGAGTGGTTGGTTACATAAACTAAGGAACTTTAAACAAAAGGGAACCATCAGTTCTGCTTTAGAAACATTTGTCTGTTCCTGGGTAGAACCTGCTTAAATTGCACCTACCTTCCCTGCTCTGCTATATCCACTTCCCACTTTATTTATTGCCAGTTTAGTTAAACTTAACATTCATACAAGTCAAACACTTGTTCATGATTTGTTTCTAAATAATCCCTTTATTACTTCCTCCTCACTTTCCATTCAGTTATCTTTATTCTTCTGTCACTGCCAGCCACTTGAGATTCTGCTTTGATTTATCTTACGAGGGTTAAAACTCTTATTTCCCTCTGTGTTGCTTTCACGCTCCTTTTCTATAAATGTTCCCTCCATGTCAAACCCTCACCTGGAGCACCAGTCATATCCTTACTACTCTTACAATTTCCTTACCTGGTTCCAGCACCCTACACCTCTTTTAATCACATACACATCTCTGTCATCAACTCTGAACTGCATGAAAATAAATATATGGAATATATTCTTCTTCTGCCGAAGGCAAAGTTCATTTCTGCCTCTTCCTCAGCTAGAAAAGAAAACAAATACCCACCATACTACTTGTTGTAACAGCTCTATAGGTAGGTTTTGGTATCCAGGTGCCTGCCCCAGGACGAAGGAAGCTGTAGCTGTCCTTGCAGATCTTTGCAGCCTTCCACAGAAACCTGACTAAGAAACCCAACTGTGGCTGACGCTTTGCCTTTACTAAAGAAGCCTAATTAAATTCCTCTGCAAACTTCAAAGACCAATATGAAAAATCAAGCTCTTTCAAGAAGTCCCTTAAATTGTTTTTTTGGAGGAAGAATGGAGGGATGCAATAATTATTTCCATGCTCTCTCTATATGTCTATATAGATATATATATATCTCCCTCTTCAGAAGCTAGGCCTAGCTGCAGAGTCCTAGCAACTACATTACTACGTGCTCATAATTCATAAAAGTTCCTTATAAAGGTTGAAAGAATCAGACAAATTACATACAGTATTGACAAGCTGATGAAGCTTTTCACTCCTTTACTACCAGGAATCTCCCTAGGTCAGCACAACACTTATTTGCCAGTAGAAGAGACAACCACACTTAATCTTCCATTTGGAGAACACAAGCTTCAGACACTTTTGTTCAGATGTTAATTCACTGTTCAATACTCTTTTCTAATTGAAACACCTCTGAAACAGGATTTAGGATTTAGTACTGTCATGCCTAAAGGGGGAAATAAAAAACCCCAAATGCCAAAAATGCAAGACATTACTACGCATATGGCAACTATAGAAGTCTCCATTCAGAGGGAATGAAATTCCCTCAGGTGTCTATATTTAGGATCAAAGAACTTTTTAAAATACAGAACTTGGAGTCTCCAAGGGATAAAAACTACAAAACTGTCTGTAGTGAACTTTATTTAACCTAAGGTTTTGTGCCAACTTAAATACACTGCAGCTCTCCACTTGAAAGAAGGCATTACCCACTGCGTGTTCTGAAATGCATGGAAAAGCCATTACAGGGATAATCAACAGAACTATAAAATAGAAAAGCAATAAAATGACAAAACCAGATACAACTCAAATAGCTTACTTCTCAATTCAGTAAAGCAGTATTGCTTTTAAAACTATGATTATAGTATTCAAGTCCTTTATCTATCTACTCACACCTTAAAACCATACTCATCTTAGAATCTAGGGTAGATTTTTATTTAGGACACTGAAAAATAAGGTACTCAAACCAATTCTTTCCAGCCATTGGTTTGTATGCTTGTCCAGGCTTGGCTGCATTGTTACTGGCTCCACAGAAGGATGAAGACCTCTGTGGCTGTGCCACAGAGGTGAAAATTTATGCAGTGAAAATAGACTTAAAAATACTTTCCCTACAGAGAGCACCAATAGCAAGATGAAAATGATCTCGTGCTTCAGTCCTGATTTTGCTAAATAGCTGGAATTATTCATCCCCCCATTTCTTTCTTCACAAAAACTTCCCATATCCCAGACATGATCATAAGGCATGCACATGGTGAGGAGAAGGAGTAAAGATAAAGCTCTGTGCCGTACCATGTACCTAACACATCACAAGTGCTATGTGAAATGACAATTTTTTATCATATGGACATTCCTGGCTTTGCTTTCTAGCAGAGTTTGGTGCCTAAAAGCAATTAAGCATCCAGGGAAAAATTCATCCTGATTATTTGAGCCTTTTTTACCGTCATCTACACAGCAGATTTAAGATCCATCCTTTAGAAGGAGGATTAATCAAGGAGGTTCATAATGTACTATTAAGCTTTCCTAAAAGATCTAATTCTCTCCTTGTTCTGAAAAGACAAATATTTAATCCACAAAAAAAGTTTTTAAAGGGGATGGTGTGAAACTTGCATCAGACATTTCCGATACACCAAGGAGAAAGAAAAAAACCACCTGGGAAGACAGACAAACAGCCCATGGGGTGATTTTCAAAGGTATCAATGGGAAGCAGGCACTCGGCTCCCGTTGAATTTTGAAAGGAGTTCAGCATCCAACTGCCCTCCTGCCTTTGAAATCTTCCTTCACAAACCCCTTGGTTACAAATGACTCCAAAGTTCAAAGAATGACCTTGTCCTTGTGGGAAACGTAGGAAGGCTCGTGCCTTTTAAAGAAAGATTTATGAGACTGTTGCTGCAGATGTGACTGCAATGAGGAAACAACACTTTATAGAAAGGAAACTCTAAAGAAACATACTCTATTGGGTGGAGTGGATGGGTCACAAGAGATTAAAACCACAAGAAGAAAGCACAGACAAAATTACTTCTTTACACAGATGGGTACTGCCTTACAGAAGCTCAGCAAGTCTTCCACCAGACTGCCTGGGTAAGCTTGTATCTGCAGCACTGATAACCACAACATCACCTAGCATGGGATTAGGACAGGAATATCACTGTTTGAATTTCTTGAAATTGTCCCAAATGGGCTAATGCTGGGAACAACATAATTATGACAAAGAAGGTGCAGTCATCTTTCCTCATGGTTCAGCAGTCTGGGTTGGAGATGCCTACAGTATGCACGTGCTGAGGGACTGGGGCAGTTTAACTAGGCTTGATAACATTAGTTTTGAAGCTCTCTGGTTATGCAAACTCTACATTACACTTCTCTCATTTCTGAATTACCCTTTCCCATGGATATGGGTGAAAAAAAGAAGGATTTCCTTGTATACAAATAAAACAGGAGGAAGTTGTGAAAGCCTGAACCATGCCATATACATGTAGAAATTCACCAGGATGGAAAACAGAAATCATGGGGAGTAGGGGGCTTTCAGAAAACAACGTTTAACAACATGTCTGTACGTGAAGAATCATTGCTCCAATTCTGCCCATGAGCCCAAAGCTCAGTGACTGGACATGTTGACACACCAGGAGTGAACGAATCAAGTCGGTATGGACCTGGATCAAACCCACCCCTCACTGCTGGCTGCGGCCTCAGCTCACGCTCTGTCAGGGACCAGGTTACCTGCACTGACAACACCAATATAACTGAATTCTCTCACTCTGTTATCAGCAGGGACAAAAGAATGCTCACCATGCCAGACTGTGGAATTAAACTGAAGATAAATGTGTGGCAATCTCAGAATTCCTTAGCTTGTTGCTATGTGGCATAGAAAAAACCACAACTCAAGTGTTAGCATACTAATTGAGATTCACATCAGCTTAATCACTTCCCAAAACAACAAGATAACAACTCCTGTTACACTAAATAACCCCTTAAATACTCCAAATTTCTACAATGCTCTATCTCTCTAGATTATATACACAATATAAATCCAGCTTTGCCCACTTCCACACAGGGGATGACACCACACTGGAGCAACATCTTAGTTCTCCCTCTGCCTAACTACTGCATTCAAGCTGCAAAATGCATGTCCCTCAATTAGAAGGCTTTGAGTGGTTCCACTGACTCCTGCAGGGTTTCTGGCATTCCCAAAGTGTATGTATAGAGAGTTCCCAAATCTACAACAAATGCAACTTTTACAAAACAAAGAGAACATTAAGCAATTTAAAGATGATCAATACCTCTATTTTGCTATTTGCTTATGTTGTTAGCAAACAAATTATTACCTTTGCAGCAGAGTTTGATACTCCATGTGTGACATTTCTTATGAGACCACCAACATTGCCATATTTTATAAGCCCTGTAACACCTTCTGAAACATCATTCCACAGACCCATAGGGCTGCCAAGGAAATCCACAGAACCCAGAATCCTTGCTGCCTGACTAAGCAGCTCCTGCAAAATGAACAGGAAAAAATAAATATCACTTTTGGATCATATCAACACCCTCAAGGTTGATTAAAAGACAAAGGAGTCCCACCTGCAACAAAAGCCCATATAAAGCAAATTTTGCTGAAGAAATGACCACACAAATACCAGTAAGACCAACAATAGTTTCACCTTAAAATGCAGTGTATTCTCAAAAACATGCTATTTTTCAGCACACCAAAGCAGCAATACAGCACAAACACTAGAAATACTTGAGAAAGAGTTCCCACACTCTCAGTAGTGAGCTCATCAAGCCTTTGACAATAAAATCTGAATGACACTTACCTCTTGAAAGTGTTTCAGGATGTCATTAATGATAAACTCCTGGGTTTCATATGGATGGACCCTAGTGAAAGGGTCCAGATTAATCACAGCATCTTCAAATCGGATTAGAGGAAATCCCAGCGTGCTTTTCAGTGCCTGATTAAATAGAAGATATTGCTACTTAGATTTTTCTCTTTACCTCTCATTTACAGCACCCACACGAATTAATCATTAAATGGCAAACAAACCAAAATCATCTGAAGCTGCTAGAGTAGTTTACCATTGCCATGGAGACACTTTATATTAATATAGAGGGCAATCACTCCATAAACCTTTTTCTTGTAAGCAATGATCCATTATTAGAACTGTACTTCTTCAGTAACTAGAGAGCCCTTAAACACTTTTGATGCAATCTATTTCCTACATTTGACAGGAATATTTCAAACCAAAATGTGTTAAAGATTCCATGCTCTGCTATAACTGCTCTAATGTTCAACTAAACTGCACCCTAAATTAATTTACTTGATAAATAGTGGGTATGTATCTGGGTATTTTCCACCCTGAAGTTTTATGAATGGATTAAATGTCAGGATGAGCTGGAGTAACATACATCATTTCTTAGATGCCTAAGGCTCACTTCTTAACATTATGTGGTGCACTGAAATTCTTTAAACCAGCTCTTTCAGTTATTTTCAACAAAGAAAACTAAGTAATTAGCCCATAGGAAATCTGTAGTCTGTACTGTCCATACTGGAAAAATCCCACTTATTTATGGCAGGCAAGCTATACATCTATACATAAACACACATAAATAAAACAACCTTGGAAAAATTAACAAGAAAACCGATCTTTTCAGAAAGAAAGAGACTCCTTCAGTTTCAGGTCTTGATAATGGCATCTGCAGAGTCACTAACATCAGAAAATCTGCAGAAGGCAAGGAGCCTGATCCATGGTTACATATTTCTGCATTAATCAGGAAGGCTCACTCGGTAGTAATACGAGTTTTTCTGCCATCTGCAGGCAATTAACGTAAATTACAGGTCTGATTTCAGTTCACAAGTAAGAAAGGACCTATTTATTTTTTCAGTAAATGGATGTCTAACTAGAGCAGTCGTCATTATTCACTTGGGTAGGAAGTAATTTCCTGTTTAACTATCAGATATTATATAAGGAAACTTTGTTAATACTGGTACTTAATAAAAATAATCTGTCTACACCAAATTACCAGACAGCTATGTCCAAACCAGAAACATTAGGGGTACTTAGAAAACCATCTACAAAGGCTCTACTGTGATTATTCTCTCCCTCCTACCCTGACCTCTCCTGTGCTACAAAACTGAATGGAGCTCTTTCTGTGAAGGTTAATATAAGAATACAGTCAGTGACTGTATTACAGTTACCCAGTTATCACTGGAGGGGGCAAAATGTATAAACTGAGTTTTCTCTTGGGAACAATGCCAAGGGCTGGCAACACATATCCATGTGCTTTAGGTCATAAAGCACTCCCTAACAACACTGCTTTCTCTCTCTGAATTTGAGAGAATTGGATGCTAAACATTTTTGTGTTGAAGGGCAAACACATTCACAACTGCTGATGATGCTGAACAGTAAGAAATTTTACAGCTAGCTACTGAATTTGCCTCCTCTGCATAAGATTTTGGCAAAACCAATACAAGGATGCAGGACTGATGATACTCTTGGTGATCTTGGCAGCACTCCATGATGCACACTGCTTCCACACAACTAAACTTCTTTTGGAAGCTTGCACATCTTAATGTCCATAGTATTAGGGCACAAAAAGCCTGGTCAGTATCTCAGGTTTGGTTTTTGAACACACAAGCCAAACAGGCAGCAGCTCAATTCCTCTACAGGGAGGAGGGGGTATTATGGTTGGGTTTGCTCCACAGCCCCCACCCTGAAGGAAATTAGTTGTATCAGCTCAGAGGAACTGAAACACTGCTAGTGTTGCCACTATATTAAATCCAGGAAGGTCCCAACACCTTAATTCTCTTTACCCTCACCTCAGCAGTCATTCTCTTTAAGGGTCTTTACCATTAATATAACTAAGATCCTTGGTAAAGTAGTGAGAATTTAGGTAAAGCTGTCTGTGCTTAAACTGGAAATTACAAAAATGAAAGGCTATTAAAGAAGACACTGGAAATTATGCAAATTAAAGAGCAGAAATGATTTGTATTTCTATTACTTGCAACTTAAATAACGGAAGAGTAAATAGAAATTAATAGCAGTAAGTTAAAGCTTCTGTTCCCTTTTCCTCCTCCAACAGAATCCCTGCCTTGGAAGCACATCCTGGGAGTGTGTTGGTGTACCTTGAGGTCCAAAGGCAGCTTGTTGGCAGTGAAGACACTCAACTTGATCTGTGGCACACTGATTTTCAGGTTTTCGAAGTAGTATCGCTTTTGTCCTCCGCTTTGTTCAACAGCCTTTTCATGGAGGTTTTCATCATACTTTTCAACCTCTACATCAGGATGAAACACAGGGATCAGGACAGATTAAGATAAATAAACACAGGGTTATGAATGCATACTCTGGGAAGAGTTCAGAGTTTCTCTGTACAAATAAAAAATACGTGCCACTGCTAGTGTAGCCAGCAAGATTACTCACGCCTGGTGACACGAAGTTGACCTCTGAAGCTCAAGAATTATTTATTTTTTTTTTTTCCCCAGTCTGCTGGCATCTTTAAAACCTGAACATATTTGTAACTAGATAAAAAAACAGTCGTCCAAGTGCATAGTTTAAGTTATTTGGGCTTTTAATCTTGCTTCTAATTTATCTCTGTCAGCACACAGAAGCAAGGCAGCATACCATGATATGTGATGCCTCTTACAGCACAGTCATGGTCTCACAATAGGTTCTTCCTCTCTTCATACACACTTACACACTCAACTCTCAATAAAATGTACAACACAAGCAAAGCTGACAATCTTTTCCATTAGAGAAACAGAGGACAATACCTATGTGGAAGTTACTGAATGGATTATTAATGTACAGGCTGAGCTCAGTTTGGTTCACACTAACAGGTTCATATGCTCGTCCTAACTTTGTCTTGGTGGTGTGAGAAGGCAGGAAAACACCAAAGATGGCAAAGTCTTATGAACTCAGGATGAACAATTAGATATGTTGAATATAAATGACAAAATAATTTTTGTCTGAATCTTGGATTACATCATCAGTAGATAAACTAAATGACTATACAGTGAGCAAGGAAACCAAACAACAGCAAAAGCATCAGGGTAACCAAAACAAAGGACAGATTAATAAATTGCTTAAGAGTGAAACTAAAAATCTTTATTTCTTCTTCATTGCTACAAACTTTTCAAGTCCTCTGTGCAACTGGGAAACATACCACTCGTATTCATTTAGAGGCAATTCAGAAAATGCTGTGGATCAGGCAGACACAGTACTCCTGAGCATCATTTGTAGGCTTGCCCACATTTGGAATCATGCCAAAAAGTAGTTATTTCCTGCAATAGTTATTATATAGCCCTGCACACCCTACTGCATAATAAAAGTGAGTTTTCCAGCTGCCACTCCAAACCAGACATTTCAGGAAGTTTCCAAAGTACAATGGAAGGATTAGAACAACATCTATAAGATCAGAAGACTCAAGAGCTCTGTCCTGCCTCAGTGAACTGAAGAAAATGTCTATTACAATTAGCACCAGGGGTACAGATGCCACAATTAAATGTCAGACAGCCAAAATTTTCCTTTGGTTAAGCAAGAGGAGCTGCTCAAGGAGTAACTGAGCAGAGATCCCATTTCCAGCCTTGGGTTTAAATAAACATTACTAAACAAAGTAGTTTGCTAAATTAAGAACACAATTTCTTTTATCCCAATTTAGATTGATCCAGACACAGGAACTGAAGATGCATATTAAACTCTGTCCCAGAGAGGTTCAGCTCAGTGACCACAACAGCATGTTACATGGGTCATTACCTGAATATGGTAACAAGTGTAATTAATACACAGACAGCTTTTCAGGGGTCATGGAGACATCAGCTGTCCTGCTTTGTGTTCCAAGCAGCTAAGAATTCACTAGGCATTTAAAACTTATTTTATATGCAAAGATAATAATACCTCTATACTGTAAAACTGGTCCTTGTAGTTTTATACTGTACCTGACTCAGACTGATCATAGCCAAAGAAACCCAACAGCTTCAGAAGTAGCTTCTCCTCAATCTGAACTGTGAACTTTCGAGCAGTGACCATCAGATGCTGTAAAGGTAAACATGTCTGAGTTATGGTATTAGCACTAGAAATACAATCCATGTAAGCCATTAAACAGCACAATGGGTTCTACTCACTGGCATTTTTTTCACTGATTTCTAGTAAGACTCCAACCTTTTAAAAGTCTGGTATCTTTCTTTGCTTGAAGTCACCTACAACTAGTGATGACTGTTGCACTATTTGAAGCTATGGTACTTCATTACCTAGTACTTCATTACTTCTAACACTTTGGAATCTGGTGCTTAGCTGTTTTCCACACCAAAATCAGCTGATTTTCTAAAGAGTCTCAAAATATTTCAAAATTCCAAGTGAGAAAATAGTTCTTGATAACCAACTCAGTTTTGCCCTCATCATGTCTACCACACTTGGGGGACACATTTCTAGATAAGCTGCAGTACACCAAACAGAGTAACAGCTTATCAGAGAGAAACAACTCTGCACAAAACTCATGACAAACATTCTGGTTCAATATGTTACTATGATGCCTATAAATTCTGGGGTGACAATAATTGGCTTGAAAAGTATGTCAGACATGGACAAACAGAGGTCTAACCCAATTTGTTATATTTTTCAAACTTATTTATTTTCCTGTTTGTCATTGTGCTGGAGCTTGAAACACTACCAACATGAGGAGAGAACATCCTTTAAGCCTCATTATAATTCAATAAACTGTTTAGCAAATTATCTAATTCAGATCACTAGTCTAAATTAAACACAGGAAAGGTCATCTAAACATGGCACAATCAAATGGTTGTGGTTTACCTTGTATATGTCAGTCAGTGCACTTTTACTGGGAAATTTCATTGCATTTATTTGCACTGCAGGACCAGTTTCTACAGGTTCATTTTCACTTATCTTGGGTGTCAGGAAGAGCATAAAAGGCTGTGTGGTGCCAATAAGCTGGTTGTCTACCTACAGAGTGGACAAGACAGACAACAAAATCTGAATAGGTGACAAGAAACAGCAAAACTTTATCTGAGGACTTAAATGCTTTCAGTAACACACTGTCTCTGGGCCAGGGAGACATGGAATATACTTGGCTGTTGATCACCACTGAGACTATATCAAAAACATTTTAAAATATTCTCCAATAAAAAATGGTTACAGCTACCAGCAAACAAAAACTGTAACAAAACTGTTATGTTCTCTGTTATGTTTTCTCCTTTTTCAAAAAACACAGCCAAAAATATTCAACAGCAGATTTAAGTTACTCCTGCAATAAAGTTTCACTGACGCACACAGGCATTTATCTTGTGTAATCTACATCCATATTCACAATTTCCAAGGACATCTTACATATTAGAAAGAGAATTTGAGTAACTTAGAGGAGTTTTTTTTTAAGCAGATTAAAACCAGTCTTCAAAGGCTTCAGTTTAACATATGGATTCTGAATTTCAAAGTCTAAACTGAAATCACAGGTCAAGCCAAAACTCTGTGAAGTTAGAAACAATATCCATTTGTAAAAGAATGAGAAGTTCATATTGGCCTTATTTGTTTATGATTCTGATTTATGCTGCAGTACTAGCAGCGTTTGGACTCCTGCTTTCAGTGGCTGCTTTTTCATTATGTAATGACAAAAACCCAAGAATCAGGAAAGGAGAAAAATCTTTTTCTGAAAAATCTTTTTCTATTCACCAAGTCAGCATAATAAAATTAATGCTGACTTGGTGAATAGAAAAAAAACATCATGAAATACAGTTTATCATCTCAACTACTACCAAGTAGAGAACAATGAGGAAAGGAAGCATAGTAGCCAACGGAAACTTTTTTGATGTTTAGGAACTAAGATCTTGGTAACAGCTCTACACATTTTTCAAGCCTTTTATGAAGACAAAACTGCTGAAGACCCATGAACAAATAAATTTTGTTTCAAACTGGCAAATACCTGTATGTCTTGCACACTGAGCTCTAGCACCTGACTCGTTGACAGCTGCGTGTAGTGGACATTAATTCTGGTGAGGCTTGCGAATACGAGCTCTTCAGGAACTTTATTGACCAAAGACAATCCTATTCCACCTTCCAGTTTCACAAGCACCTGAGAAAAGAGTATTTGAAGAGGAAACAAACAACCAAACCAACACTGAAAAAAAGGATGATAACTGAATATATATTTCTGCCAAGAAGTTATTTTTTAAGACTCGTTTCTAGAGAGGAGTTTTAGTAGGAAAAAATACATGTTTGATCAAAAGGTCTTTATGTGGAAAAGTCTATTAATACTCCCCTGAGCCCCCTCTAAAATTTAGAAAGAAAAACAATAAATAAGAGACAGATACTGGTTGTAACATCTTACTTCTAATTCTTGCTCTGTATCTGGATTTTTAAGCTTGCGTAGATCTTGTTCGGTAACTGGAAGTTCCTCTTCACTGGATAAACGATCGCTTCTACGCTGGTTAAAATCCGTTATCTGATAAACAAATAAATTACAGTGATCACTTTCCTATTTATACAGAACAGCTATACTGTCCTACTGTATAGAATTATTCCTTTTAAAATTAAGCACAACGAAAACTTTGTTGTAATTATTTCTGGCTTAGGATATTCCCGTCCCTCTTCATACCATTAACTCCTTGTGAGACTTCAGAGACGCAATACAGAAAAAGGTGTTTCCAGTACAAGCAAACAATGAAACCAGATTCATGTTAAGGAAGGACCTTCACCTGCAGAACTCGAGTTGGCCCATCTGGGATGACTCTAACAGCCAGCACTCCTGACCCAGGCCTCATCTTCTGGTTTGTGAACTGCTGTTCAAGTGGAACTGGTCCCAAAAGTTCAAGTGAGGTATCCGGACCAAGAACAACTTCGGCTCCATCATGAAGACCTAATATTCCTCCTTTGGCCTTGAAAGGGAAGAAAAAAAAAAAAAAAGACAAAGTGTTAAGCAAAGGCTTCAGATAGCTATTTGCATACATTAATTTAAAACACATTTATTTTCTTCTCCTTACACAGCTGCAAAAAAGCCTGTCTGAGAGTCCATCCCAGACTGAGCACTCTGGCTGTGAGGGAATTAAAATGTTTCTTATTTTTCAAGCAAAGCTACAGTCTAGCAGCTTTTACTTTATGCCACTCAAGCTTCTGGTAACTTATTTTTAGTCAGCTTGGCAGGTAGAAGAAACAGCCAAAGTCAATAATTCAGTATTCCCACTGCACAGGCATACTGTCATTTCGTACCTTATGGATCCATTTGGGGTTCCCTGTGCACATGAAAGACTCACTTTCAGCACAGAGCTACATCACACAGATGATGCATGTGCTATAAAGGTTCTTTTCCCACTGAACTGAGGTTGATTTCCACTGACATAGCCAGCACAATTTATTTTTCAAAATAAATGATCATGAGTAATACCATTATTAAAAACATACTCTATTATTTTAATGACATGCAGGACAACTTATTCAAATCTGCTTCAAGCAATGGATAAATAGGATTGAAACACTTAAAATAAAAAAGCATCAAAGTTCTTTTGATATTTAGTTCTAGAAGTTGTAAAAATAATCCAAGCTACAAATTCTAACAGCAGCAGACAAGTAGTTTTCAAGTGTTAGCTGCCTGCCAGTCAGAGTTTCCTGGAACACAAGGAAAGAGCAAACAGTCCAAACTGCTTTTAAAATTCTTACTAAAACACTAGAACAGTGACTGAGAGATGCTGGTCATGCACAAATCTTTACTCCTAACAGTGACACTGGCACAATCTGCAGTGATTTCACAGGCAACATATGTAAGAATATCAAGGCCAAATTTACCACTGTATTGCTCATTTTCAAATGATACACCATTCATTTTCTAATTATTTACTTTCAAATTAGTAGTGCAAGATATTTAGTTTTCTGAAATTGATAAGAACATTCAAACATGAATTTAAACCTCACAAAGCCTAGCTTCCTCTGTATTCTAAACTTTGGCCTCAAAACTTTTAGTTTACTAAGCCCAAATGACTCCTGTATCCTGTCACCTGTATCAGCAACAGTCAAAACAAATTGAACATATAATTGGTGCTGACCTGGACAACAAGTCCATGAATACCACAGGTCAACTTTCCATCACGAAAACTCCAGGTCTGGGTAGTACTGCGCCGCCGATCAGGCTTTCTTAGCATCAGGGGCTCATACCTGCAATGACAGAGTGCACCCAACACCTGGAGGATTACAACTTGTCACTTTACTCTTGAGACCTGCAAACACTCTAATTCTGTTCAAGTTTATTTTCCCAATAACTCCTGAGGTGCTTTTACAATCTGCTGCTAAAGATACATTAGCTATGCTTTTTAAAATGTTTCCAAGTCACTGAAGTGACCACGAGGGCCACTCACAAGGACAGATACGATCCAGCTCTTCCACATCAGTATCATTTCTTCCTTATCCAGAGAAAGTCACGTTAAGTATTCTTTCAAAGACATGGTTAGGATCTACATCAGCTGCCTCAGAAATCGTATTTGCAATACCTGTTATCTGTGACAGCTGCCAGACCTGCAATATCTAAAATCATACAAGAGTCCACAGAGCGAGAAGGTTTGTGGGGGTTATGAGGCACTGAAGAACCCTCATGGCAAAGCATTCCTGTGCCCGTCATTCGCCACAGCTGGGATCGCTTTCCTGGCTCCTGTGGCAGAAAAATTCAATGTTTAAATGAACACAGTAGTACAGAGTGAGTATTTCTGTTCTGCTTTGCTATCAGATGCTTTGAACTATAGTTCTTGAGATGGTTTGTATTTACTTAACTGCTGAGCCCTGAATGAGAACTAGATTTTATACAAACTTCTCATTCAACACTGATATTAAATGAATTAATGCATTAGCTGTTAAGACACAGAGGTGTATTTACAAGCTATTTTTAATCTCAGCAATATTTAAATACAGTTTCTATCTCTTAAGAGCCCCAGAAACAAAAGACATAGTTCACAATGCAACCAAAAAAGGAAGCACACTCTACCTTGTCACTTCACTGGAGCCTCCAACATCCATTTACCACACCTTGCTGTCCTAGAGACACTCAGAACAATCCTTATCTTTTTATCCTATCACTTTTACCCCCATAAAAGTCTTACCCAGTAGCAACCTACACTGCAGTAACCTGTCACACTGAATGTCTGTCTCCACCCTTTGGCAACAGCATTTTAATGAAATCAAACACGTCTCGGTACCTTCTTTTTCAGTACAACTCGTTGAGTCTTTGGAGAAACATCCAGGACAAGCTCTGCGTATGCAGCATCCTTATTTGAAGCAACTGGTCTTACATTAGGCTCCTGTAAACTAGAACACCAAGAAATGTTCTGCATTATATTCAGGAAAGCACCAAAGCATGTCTCGATCTCCCACTGCTGCTATAGCACGCTCACAGGCATGTCCTAAACAGGCATGTCCTGTAATCCAGTGAGCTTTATGCACCAAACGAAACGAAGCCCCCCGATGTAACCCTAAACACCCCTGCTCTTTTAAGATCAGACAGTGGGGTCACAGCAGATGCCATATGCTAAAGCTTTTCACTATGTAATAGAACAAACTGCAACCTAAGATAACTACAAGCTGCACCTATGAAGCTAAGTTACCATGACCAAACGAGGCAAGATGCACAGCTTACAGACTGCTGGACCCAGCTTCTGAATTTTGCCATTTCTTCTGCTAGCTACAAGGTTGACAAGAGTTGAGCTGCAACTGAAAACTTTCTAATGGCAACCATTAAGAGAACATTAACATAAAGCCCCAAGAACACCATGAATATTCAAATATTTTCATCTAATACATAATATTATATACCCTGAGAAAGTATATGTAGCAGCAATGTAAATGAAGTTTTCATAGTAAAGCTGCTTGCTGTCCTGGAAGTCATTCATGCTACAGACGATTTCTGAGGAGCCTGCCCCTTTAACGGTCAGCATTATAAAAGGAGGTAGAATAGGTTCATCCCAGGCATAATCCAGAGAGGTCAGGGGCTTCACTTCAGTGTACAGTCTTGGCTCAACAACGCCGTGCTGATTAAAAACAATTGGGACCTGTAACAATTGTGAAAAAGGGTTTGCACAGAAATTGTCAATCAGAGTTTTTGCTACCATTTGCTCATTTTTCAGGAGGATCAGCGAAACATATTCAGCTCACTTCCCTTCCCCGCCCCCAGTAGTTTCATAGGCATTTTCTTCCACCCAAGACCCATTAAAGATAAGTCTGAAAAGGATGAGAAACATCATCTCTGCTTTTATCTGGCATCCATAGTTCAATATGTCTTTAGTCCCAAGGTGGCATCTCAAACCCTCTCAATCAAAATGAGACTTGCCCAGTTTATCAGTTCAGTACCAACGTCCTGAATGAGAACCAGTAACTATTAACAGCTCTGTCTCCTCCTCTGATTACACACAGTCAGTAAGGCACTGCAAAATGCCCAAAGTTCTCTGATTTATATAACCACTGACATGAAAGCCAAAAGAGAGAAAGGAGCAGCAGTCTTTTGATATTGAACAATATCAAGTAGCTAAGTTCTCTCGATTTTTACTAAAACCCGAGAGAATTACGCTACTTACATACAAATATCTCTTGCTACATACACTTTAATTTCAGTTCATTATGCAAGCTAGTCAGCTCCATCTTTAACAAATGTAAAAGAAGTCCTACTTTTCCTTTTTTTTTACTAAAACGTGAAGGAAAAATTAAACGTGACTTTTTGCTCTCTTACCTTAGAAAAATTGTCTATGCGGAAAGGTGGAGGCAACTGGTCCGTGTCACTGAACGCAATGCGGTACGTGGCTCCCTGAAGAGTAATTTCCACCCTTAAGAAGTAACATTTTCCCAAGGTGTCCCTGCACAGGAGCAGACAAGTGCAAGAGAGGTAGGCTTCTGACCTGTCACCCACAGCTCCAAGTGTTACACAGTTATTTCAAACAAAAAAAGGAAGCGTGCTGCAGAAGGTTTATGAGCAGCTACCTCATGTTAATATGGAAGGAGTTGTTTTTGTTGACCTCGAAGCCCCCAGACCAAATGCAGTTTGGGACATCCATGAGTCTCACACACAACAGTTGATCATAATCATTACGCGGCCAGTGGAAAACGACGCTGGAACCGGGAAGTGTGGAGATGTAGCCATCAGGATTGGATGTTCCCTAGTGATGGAAATTGGTAAATACAAGTATCCTACAGGTATTTCAAAATACAGTATCAATCCATACACCTCCCAAATACAAACACAGCAACTGCTCTCTGAGGTTGGTGCTGCTATGAGAACAGTGAAGCTCCCTCATAAGCAGCCAATAATACTTTCAAGTAGAGCAGTTGTGTTGTGTTTGGTTGGGAGATGCTGTGACTAACTATGGGTATTGTAGTGACAAAAGAAAGGAAGCAGCTTACCCGACCTCTGGCAAATTCCCGCTGGACAAAGGCAAGCTTGTAGGAAGATTTGTTATCTAAGAGGTAACGGGGCGCAAACGTTACCATGCATGTATCAATGTAACGGCCTCTGCCTTTTTTAACATCAATACCTAGTAATAAAAACAAGATTAAAACAAAGATATTATTTACAAGAGAAAAAAAGGCATCATAAAAATTCTTTTACTGGGTTCCTGCGGTGTGCTGTTTCTGTCATATTTTGAAACATTATTTTAAACAGTAAAGTACAATTTAGAGATACTGAAAATCACAAGTAAAACCACACAAGTAATCGTTGCACTTGTAAACATGAAAAACTCCTCAAAATTCACTGTGATGCAACTTCCTAACTCTCGAAATCTATCTTGTACACTAGGAGCACAAGGAGGACAGAAGTTGCATTCCTCCACATCAGCTTAGAGAGGCACCACAAAGCAAACACTACAGAAGCAGCACAGGGCTGAACAGTAAATAGACACTCAAATAATCACAGGAATGTGGTGGCTTTTCAAATGCACTTAAAAGCAAATACAGTGGGAATAAAGACAGGAACAGAAAGAACAGTTTGTAAATGCAGTTATTCATACTCAATGATAAATGTAAAAATAATTGAAACCTGATTTTTAAGTCAATGACATTAAAAACAAAGAAGTACTTAGAATATTATTTTTTATTTAGTAATCTTGTGTTGTTAAAGGGTTTTGAGGCCCAGACATTTCCCTGCTGTAGCTGTTCCACGCTGATGCCACCGATATCACACCTTACCAAGCTCTACAGGACTTCCCAAGCGCTCCTATCGACACCTACCGATGTTATAAATGAGGCCTGGCCGGTTTCCATGCTGGATGACTTTAAGGGCTCTGACACCACTACCACCATCCAGGGAGAACCCCTGGCACCAGCCAGGCATACCTTCAGGATGGATCCCTTTTCCAACCCGCATTGTACAGCTGAGGGCAAGAAGGAAACACACAGATTAACTCATTTGAATGAGGGATCACTTATCAACACAGTGCTGATGATCAAACACATACCCAGATACAACATCACCACATGTGTTTTCATGTAAAAGCATTAGAAACCATGTTAAATTTCTTCTCAAGTTCTTCAGTGTGCACTTCTCTGCCCCACACTCTTAACATATTGGTCGTGATTCAGCAACCATGCCACATAAACAGGCCTGGTATTTTTCAGATACATTTACTTTAAATCATATTCTTGTTTCTTATTTTCATGAAAAAGCAAGTTCTCCCTTTGATGCCAGTTAAAGTTGCTAAGAAGTTTTCCTTCCCGAATCCTGCCATTTCCTTTTACATCAGAATCTCAATTGCTCTGCTGCCTATGGACTTCCACGAAGTGACTGCTACTACTTCTCTAATGACACTCAGAGTTTGGGATTAGGGGCTTGGAGTGGGATTTTTTTAGTAGTAAAAAAGTAATTCATACAATTTTGTAAACCACAGGTTTTTGATTGTCTTACAAAAGCTACATGAGTTCAAAACATGCAAAAGAAAACCAAAGCAGCCTGCAGACACAACATAACTAGCTATCCAAGGAGTTTCAGTAGGATTTGTCTAAAGATGCAATATGCTTATTTCAGAAATGAGAAACATAGTAATTTAACATCTTAAAGGGCAGACATTTGCCAATGTGATATTCATTTCAGCACCCAATCTTCTGCAAATTAGTTCTCTACTTTGTAAGGCTTGTTCAGTCTGTTCCTCTTGTAGCATTACTTACAAGTTTGGCTGTTCTTTATCAGCATAACAGAACAGAAGCGGGCTGAGGCTTCTAGCAAGCTCATGCTCTTCAAATTGACCTGCAGCATCCATTTTTGCATTATCTTGTCTGAAGATAAGTGGTAATCCTTGATATAAACACAAAAATTAATGTCACAAATTTAATTGCACAAATTAAAATTACATGGTAAAAACTACCTCAAATTAAGGAACAACCTAAAATATTTTGGTGGTTGTATCAGCCACTGGTGCACATGCAGCCTCCCTCTCTACCCTACTAACAGTCATGGTACAATAGCTCATGTTTAAAAATCTGCAACACAGCAACTACACTAAGTTATCTGCTGTAACATTCATCAAACAATAACTGCTGACATTGCAAAAAGAAAAAAAAAAAGCAACTGTATTTCCTCATAAGTATTGTTTAAAAGCATTATTTGGCTAGAAAGCAAATCAAACCACTGCATAACATATTTATTTATTTACCAATTCATGATTACATCTATGAAATAAAATACCTGTTTTGTTGATTAACCAGTATGGTGCTGAAATGAGTATTTTCAGAGAACCTTCAGCACGACAAACAATTCTTATGGTCAAATTTAGCAGCCGCTTGTTGACATCGTACAGTCGCATCCGCACCATGTAGTTTTGTGTCCCAGGAGGAATCAACAGCTCTTTGCAGATTGGGAAGTTTTCTAGCAATACCCCTATAAAAAGAAGAAAACAAAATGACACCAAGCATCACCCCTACAGAAACATTACTCTCATAAGCACACAGGTTGGTGTTTCAGACAGCCGAGTCTGAGCGTTTCACAGAGCTTCCCCAGATTAACTTTCAAAATTGCCCAGTGTAGCAGCCTCTGATCACATGATGAAATGCCTCCATTTAAGTTCACAAGTAGCACAAAAAGTTCTGTGAAGAACCCTGCTTAGGGCTAATTCCTGCTTCAGGCATGAGAATGCCAGCCAGGGTTGAATAATTCTATATACACTCTCAACACTGACTTTTTCTGTCAGAAAAAAAAAACAGCAAAACCACCCAACATGCTGGGAACCCATTTGATTTATTTCCTTATCACTGCTCTTTACAGCTTCCACTGGAGAAGAGCTGAATAAGGAACAGACCAAGACAGCCGACTGATTTGGGGAATGATGGTAATCTGATGGCATCTGTTTTAGATGAAATAATCATGTTTTTAAATTTTTTTAGTTCCTGCACTCTTGTGCCATATTTCCTTGGACCAGTAGCAGTTATATTGAGGTACTCCTCTAGGAGGAGCAGAAAGTGGTGCTGAAGAACCTTACCAAGTTCGATGTTCTGAGACGTATCGGCTGTGTGCAATGCTGCCTCTTTGCCGGGTTTCAGCGTCCCGTTAATTGGCATTCCTTTAACATAGAACTCCAGTTCACAGGGCAGCAAGTTACAGACAACCACCGTTGGCAAGAGGTAAATGGTATGCCCAGGCTGCCTGAAAATCTGTTTAGCACTGTCAGAAAATATGCTGGAAGGCATGTAATCTGGGTAATTTTCCTTCTTTATTGCCACACAGAACCTGTGAAGGCAGACACACGAGAAGTCAGTGGATTCAATGGAGTAATGAACTGTCTTTGTGTACTGCACCAGGTCCCACAACATGTGGGAACTGCAGGGGTGATCCCAGAACCAGCCCTGGAACTGGTCCCAGATAAGCATCTTAGAGTTTGATTAAAAGGGATTTTGTATTTATGTCTAACATTAAAACAGGAGTTTCCTGATTTTAAGGAAAGAATTAATTTAGTCGCTCAAAAATAATTCATCCAATGATAGCGCAGCTTATGAAAAAATAATTAGGTCTTAATTACCTGAAAAATCGGCTATTTTCAGACTCCATGGAATGACACTCTCGCTTGCTGCTGCACACTTCTGCTGTCTTCTGAACATTAGTCCAATGGATTGGAACCTTACAGAAAAAGACTCCCATCCCTTTTGGCCTCGCTTGCAAACGCCAAGATGTAAGATGTAACGGAATAGCAAAGGAATCTCCTGGCATAACTGCTGGAAGAACCACAGGTTCTGCAACCAGAGAAGGAAATATGCATATCAAAACAGGTCCCTGTACTGAGAAATGTGATGTTTACAAACAGCAAGCCTTAAATGTGTGAAGCAACATACTTGGTTTTAAAATAAACCACTAGCTACTTCAGGGTTTTAAGCCCTACAAACAATCTGGTGGTAGGTACATTTCTGTATGTATGTCTGAAACTGGAAACAGACTAAAAACTTCCAGGAATTCAAATTCTTTTTCCTTGGATGCTCTAGTAAAAATGTGTTTTTAAAAAAGGCCTTTCTCATTACATTTTGGGTGAGTTATCTGCATAGCAGTACATTTCTAAATTGCACCTTTGCCCACTAACACCTGGACTCTTCTAGACTACTACTAAAAGACACAACATGCTACACACAGAAATAAGATTAGGTCTTTACAGATCTCAGCTTTTCCCATTTACCTGAACAATAAGGAAAACTCCTATTGGGTTCTCTAGCTTTCTCTGCTGTCACTTGCTTAAGATTGGCCATTTCACTCCCAATGAGGTCTACTTTGTTGTTAACCATCAGAAGCTGGGGTGAGTCCTCTTGGGGAAGAAGCTAAAAATTCCCCCCAGTACTGAAGGAATATATGACACTTACTGTCAGGAGCAGAAGGACTGTCTAGTCTTAGTTCCATTGGTGTTTCCAGCTTGTTCTTGACCATCAAGGCTGAGCGCACTGTTATCACTTTCCGAGCGCTGCCTTCCATGGTGACTTCAAATACCACACGAACTGGAGGCAATGAAGAAAACTGGAAGATATTTAAAAGCATTAAAAAGCTCAGGTAATCGTTATACCTATTAGAGGGACACCTCAATTTTGAAGCAGTAATTGGGAGTAAAAATTGCCAACTAAGTCCAGCCACATGCTGCTTCCAAGGTAAATATAGTTTCATAATAATGACTGATAATCCTGTAGCTTCCCAACAAAACTCAGTAACATTAACTATCAAAAAGCAATTTGAAATATTACTAAATCCACTGTCCTTTCCAAAATGCTGCAAGTTCAATTAAGAGCCATCCAGATCCTAAAAGAACAGTTTAGATGCTATCTTATTATTACAGTATTTTATAAACTCATGTAACTTCAATTCCAAGCCTCATGTAATTTAACAGCCACTCATCATTCCTACCTGTTGAAACTAAAAAAAAATAAGATGGAGCCTTGTTAAAATATTCGTACTTTCTTCACCCTTAGCTGCCTTTCTCCTGTGGTGTTTTATCTCCTGCATTACACAAAGTCACAGCTGCTTCACTCATGAAAGCCACATTCTATATGGGCTCACACGGTGGAATTCACATACTGGAATTCATATGGGTGAGGAATGGTAAGTCATGTTATATCCTGGTTCTTGTTTGAAAGTATATTTTGTTTGCTTGACTTTTGTTCTCTTTCTATTGAAAAGGATCTAGAAGGATGGAAAATCCATCTCACTTGAAAAGCTGTGCTAGTCTTGCTAAAGTAGTGCTCAGAAAATGAAAATATATACTCACGTAGACTTGTGGATGTATTATGTTTGTTCTACTTATCGGGCTTCCAAGCTGGGAGGAAAGTAAACACAAACTGTAACACTGTCCAAGTTCTAAGTTATTAGTCTCAGTTGTAATACAGACCATTACTACAGAAGAATAAACTACATACTTTCATCACTTCATGTTTCTGATTTTTAATAAGCTTGGAAAACATGTCAGAACTATATCATCAAAACCTGTTTCCAATACTGCTTTCAAAACAAGTGAAACTGAAGGTAGAAGGTTTATTAAAAAAAGAAAACCCAAAAGCAAGCAATCCATAGAAGATGTTCCTGAACAGTTCTCATTAATTTGCATTCTTTTACATGAAGAATCAAGTTACAGAGAGAGATGATGCTTTTTATACTTCAGTATGAAAACATCAGAAATGATTCAAATAAAGAGACTAGGAGCTCTTGTCAGTAGTATCATGGAATTAAATTCTAATCCTGTTTTATACCAATAAGATCTCAACTTCCAATTTCTCCAGTGCTCAACAATTTTCATTAGCTTGTCTCAAAACATAACTGGTTTCAAAGTCCACAAGATCATTTTTATCATTAAGCCTCAACCACCAATGGCCAGCCTGCTGATTATTACAATTGCATGTTTCCATCATGACAAGTGTATTTTGTCTAAGCAGCCACATATTTCAACAATCTCCAGGCTTCCAGGAAATTGCCAGTGTTGTTTATTTTAAGTAATTCAAACACATGAAAAGCATTCCTGCAACAGAAGAAATAAAAGTAGCTGCTGAAATGCTATGCTGATTTAAAGCTCAGTCTCCATGAGTCTATATTAGTTCTGGCACTGGAAGCTCTGACAGCTCAGCACAGACAAGCTGCTGACTCCTCTGTTCGTGTTTTTGTGACGCATAAAACTGGCAGTTGGGAACCCAGCATCTCCAAACCCTCCCAATCCAAGCTAACTGGAAAGAAGACCAGAGAACTGTGGCTTCTTTAGGATCAACATTTTGCAGACATCATTACTCTCAAATTACAGATGCTAATAAAACTAACACTCCAAATCAGAACTTACAGTAGAAGAGGATGTGTTCTTATCTGGTGCAGCATAGCGGAAAAACGTCCCAACTTTGTCCACAGACACCGGACTGACTTCTTCCCAGCCATTTACTCGCACTTGCAGCTGATGAATTCGTAGATCATGTGTGTGCCTACCAGGTTAGATCAAATTAAACAACTATTAAACATTACTAAACACTGGAAACAGCAAGCAGTTCAAATCAAGATTATACTCTGGATTCTGAATAAAGAATCTCACTGAATGTTTTAAAAGTCTCAAGACTATTTTTATTTATTTTCGTAAATAAAGACAAACCTCATTTTACATCTGTTCAACTACTTCACCTTCCCTAATGAGCACACAAAAGTATGTCATATAGCAGATAAAAACATGTTAACAAGTTCTTCCAGGTCTTAACACCGATAACACTTATGCTTAACAACCAACACTCCCCCAAGTTCTTTAGAATAAAGGATGTGTGATCACAGTTGAGGCCCACAAGTCTTTACAAAAGCTCATAATGATCCAACTCACACTGAGGAAGAGCAATATACAGCATGCTGATCATGAGGCAACTGATAAATTATTCTATACATGAGTTTTAAGTATTTAAAACCAAAACATAAACAGGAGATGTAAAAAAACCCAACATACTTTTTATGTAGTTATGTGCTATGGTCTCACGACTATGTGTTCCATGTACGAGTGTTCAGAACAGAGTCTGGTCCCTCACCTGTGCCTGAGTTTCCCTCTGGCTTCAAATTCAAATGGAATCTCTTCCCCAGTGATCACTTCCTGCCATTCACTGACGTTATGGGCATCATCCAGCAATGTCCCATTTTCCTCAGGAACAACACCAGGACTTCCACTGTGAGACAGTGCAGCCCTTTGAAGAGAACCACATCTTTTTACAAACTGACACAATGACTACTTCAAGTAGCAAGTTCTTCTCAGACTGTTTCAATAAACACATAAAATATTGAATGTATCTGACATACTTTCAGATTCTCTTGGGCCTCTTGAAAAAAATTATTTTTTTAGTAGTAAAATTATATCTCTGTCAAAGAAAAGGCTCTTAAAGTCTGGGAGTTGCCTATGTTTCTCTGCAAGAAAAGCTGCAGAGGGACTGTTTACCAAGGACATATGTGTAGGGTGAGGGATAATGGCCTTAAAATGAAGAAGGGGAGATTAGATTGGAAGAAATCCTGCCCTGTGAGTGATGAGGCCCTAGCACAGTGTTCAGAAAAGCTGTGGTTGCCCCTGGTTTGCTGTCAGGGTTCAAGACCAGGCTGGATGGGTCTTTGGGCACCCTGGGCTAGTGGAGGGCATCCCTGTCTGCAGCAGGTCCCTTCCAAACCAAACATTTCTGGGATTCTAAGACAAAGGTGCTAAAAACAATCAGGGTTTGGCTGACAGAAGCCAGACACATTATCCAAGTGATCCAACAACAGTTTCTTACCTGGTGGGTGTTGTAGTTAGGGTAGCAAACCACAGAGTGCATCCAGTATGATTTCTCAGAGCAAATGGGACAAACGGCTGTCTACGTTTTGGAGTCTTCATTTCAGCTGTAAAACACCATAAAAATTTGTCTAAATGCTTCTGAGAGTATTCATCAGTAGGATGAGACACAATGGCTGGAGAACCACAACCTGCACTAACTTCAAGGAAAACAGATCAAGGAAACAGGACGACACATTACAAAACATTTTTTAAAAATTAGTAACTATTATAAAATGGCACAAAGCAAACAATGCCTTTCCTTACAGTAACCCCCCAGGAAGTGAACTTAACCTACATCTTCTTTTTTTCTTCATATCAAGTCTTACAGAATACTATTCCTCCAGTTACAACATTTGTAAAAGCTAACTATTTCATGGGACAAAAACAGGATTATCTGATACCCTCTTTCAAGGGGACCTGATTTTCAAAGACCAAACAAGCAGAAACATTTTCCTATATAGCATAAAGCCTAGTTTAAATTAAAGTAATGAAAAATACACTAAATGCAACCAAAGTTAACCTCATTTAGTTAAAATGCTGGGATAGCAAAACCCCAGCAGAAGGTAAGTTACCTACATTTTTTTTCAAGTATTCATTACTAACACACACACAAGCATTACTCTTCTTCCACGCTGCAGTACTGAGTATCTGTGAAAATACTTACTGTGCTTGGATAGAAAAAAACCCATCAAACTCCAGTAGCTACCTAGTAAAGAAGGTAAATGTCTACTCCCTAAATAAATACACCTTTTTGTATGAGAGAGTAGAAACACACAATACATCAGCTGCTTAAAGGTAAGGCAGAAATGAAATCTATTTCCCAGAATGTATCTGCAGGCTGACTGACAGCACACTGAAGCACTTCATAATCTGAGACCCCTCAACATGTGTCTAACCAAGGTTTACAGAGGCTAGAAGGGGTAATGCAGGGTGGGAACACATTCTGCATACAGCTTCCTTCCAAATCAAGGACAAGAAGATCCTAAATACCTTGCACTGGCATGGGGAATTAAACCTGATCTCTCTGAAGTTTACAGAGAAAGTACTTTGAAATCAAATGGCAAGATGATTTAATGCCTGAAAATGAAAGCTCTGATTTTTGCCAAGTGTAAATACAACAATCTTCTTTTATCACTGAGCTTGACTTTATACAAAATACACACTCAGGTTCTAAAAAACAATGGATCAGAAGCCAAATGAAATTTTACTCTAAAATTACTACTAAAATTTTACAATTTTAATCGATTGCCAGTTTACTTTCTGAGACTTTTAAGAAAGAATTACTGAGACAAGGTCCTGATTTGCAAAAGAAAACATAATGTAAAAGCTGCATTTTGAGACTACTGCCTGAAAATAAATATAACAAGGGGGATTTTCTTTTTCCATAATTCATTTAGTCATTTAGTTGCAACACCTACTAAATGCCATGCAATAAATATGAGGAGGTTTTGTTGTTTTTTTGTTCTAGTTTTTCATCATAAAAATTACTTCAAATTACTTCATAAAAATAAATTGGTTAATTTCCCCTTTTCTGTTTTTTTTTGTTTGTTTGTTTTTTTGGCTTAGGGTCATTTTGATTTTTTTACTTTTTTAGACATCTACATATGGTCTGCAATCACTCAAAGAACATGTTTCTAAGGTGCAGTCTGAACAGGTGATCTATGTAGATTTGTAGAAAGCTTTCTTCTCATTTAGCAAACTTTTCTGCAGGGGCAACTTATTTATCATGAGCTGGTTTGTCTTCTGTAATGTCACAAAATCTTAAAAAAAAAAAAAAGTAAAAAAAGTAAACATCTTCCTTTAAACCTGTGTTTACCCAAAGTCTGTACTGTCAAATATAAAACAAACACATTGACAGCTATTTATTAGGAATATCTTACTTCCTAAGGCTTATTAAAAACAGATTGTTCCTTTTGAAGCCATCCTAAAGTTTTAAGTAGCTAAATACATATGCTGAATCAAGCATAAATATGTATATTGAACATATTGATGGATATTTCTAGAATACAAAACGATCTTGGTATTTCATGATGCTGTTTTTGATCACAGTACACTGTCTCTTCAGAAAATGGATATTCAATAGTCAACAATTCATATAACCTTCCACACAATTGCACTCTTCCTACACAGGATTACTTGCACGTCCCCCCCTTCTGTAGAGGGGCTTAGGGAGGAAGATAACAGAAAGGATGAAATACTAAGTTATGCAACTTAAAACCAAAAGAGCTGTTATGTTGTTCAGTTTTGGGTTTTTTACTTGTTTTAAGTGTAGAGGCAAATATACTAGCACATTCAACACAGTATTTATCACACAAGAGCCTTCCAAAGTAATAAGAAGCCTTCATGTGTCTCTGCTATACAGTACCTCTAGCATAGATCTGATGCTCTAGGTTAGTCAAACTGGCTGTACTCCTAGTTCTAAGGTAGACAAGAGGAAGGCCTGGTAGACAGGAAAGACAAAGTTAGCAGGTAAGAAAAACCACACAAACACAGGCAGACTCTTCCCCATCATGCATCAGGAAAGATCCAGTCAGCTGGTGTCATGCAGTCAGTGTATGAGCTGCTTACACTAAGCATTTGGACTGCTGAAATCTCTTCAGAATTAACACTGGAAGAAAGAAGCTGGAAAGAGCTGCGACACATCAAGAGCTATTAACTGGAGAGTTGTTTCATAAAAATAACTGCATTTCTTCTAGAACCTCAGTGATTTAGGTCTTTGAAAGAAAAAGATCACTTGTGAACTGTGCACACCCTAAACTCTTAAACCACCGACAGAATCATCACACATTACCTGAAGAAGTGTGACAAAGAAAAGGCAGCAGAACCAGCAATGCAAAGCTATGGAGCCAGAAAGGTTTTCAGTTTTAAAGAATTGAACACAGTTGAACAGAAAATAGTATTTTTGACTTCTTTTGCCAAATAGCTCTAACAATTCATTGTATGTTATGGAGACCAAATACTTATGTTTGCAATATATCAGACAGATGACTATGTATGTCAGGACTGTTTCAAATAAAGTGTGATTAATGAGCATCGTACTCTGTCCAAAACACGGTGGATCCACCGAAGAACCCATCCAGTCTTCAGAACTGATTACTTTCACTTCTTGGTCCTGTTTACAGTAATCTTCCATCCATGACTGCTTGGTACATGTGTATTGCTCTAGGGGAACACATACACAGACAGTGAATGTCTCCAAGGTGGCAACAAACAAAGGAGTTTAACATACTTTTTAATTACTAACACTAAAGTTACTCCAGCTGCATGGCAAAAGTTTTACTCCACTGCTTTTTCTATGAGCCTCTTACATGTGTTCAAGACACAGAGGAGCTCAGGAAAGCACAGCAGTGTTTTCAAAACTAAGTATTTTCATATTCTTAAGATTTTTCTTTTAAACTTTCAGTGGAATTCCCTGTTCCTCAAATACTTCTGTGGCAATTTAAAAGCTCTACCTGAGGAGGCAATTCACCTTAAATATTTTCATATTAGAAGCGGTTTCTAACTTTTTTTTTAGCCAGAGGTATATATATACATTCCTGTATGAATATCAAGACACCAACAGAGTCCTCTGGCACAGTATTAATCATAAAAATATTATCACTAGTATTAAAAAGTATCATGGGGATTCTCAGGAATCACTGGTTTGCATCTTCCTTCTCCAACCTTGCTCAATCTTTCTGCCAACCCTACAGGCCATGCAGGAGAAAGGAACAAGGAAGGTCGTTCTGTTATACTTGCAAGCTCAACCATTTACATTTTGTTATAAGCAAATTACTCAGATTTGCATACAGAATAAGCAACAATTATACACTCACAATACAGAAGTTACATAAAGTTTTAGTTCATGATTAACAAAATACTTTGAATTCCCAAAGTGTGAACTGACAGACAGGGTTTCAGAGACTGCAGAACTTAAATGAGCAGCTTGCTCCCCACTATATCTGTCAATGTACTGAACAATGATGAGCTTATCAAAATATTTTAGAGTACTGTAAAGTATAGAAAGCTTTAGATGAAGGCCTGTTTCTGATTAAAAATAGATTTCAAGCAACACATGAATTTGATAGAATTCGTAGGACTAGAGAAGGAATTCCTACTAACCTCTAAAATATGCAGCTCATGTCTTGACACTTTCATAATATCTGATAAAATACAGTCTGCCTAAATGCACACCTGCTTGCAGAATCATGTGAACTATCGAGGGGTGTGTGCCAAATCGCCCCCCTCCAGCTATGGGACACCAGCAGGACTCAATTAGAGACACCCATCATTTTCAGTGTAGTGAAAGTTGGGGTGCATAGGGATGCTCTCAGGGACAATCCCTACATACCTAAGAAGACAGAGGTAATGTTTATATCCAGGCGGTGTTTAGCCTTTACTTCCAGCTTCAGGCGCGAAGGGTGGAGGCGGCTCGAGGCCTGCTGCTGCCAAGACACTGAGCACGGCCACGGCTCAATGAAGGGCTCCCAGCCTGAGAGCAAACAGAAATGTCACACTCATTACACATTTGGAGGCCACACTGGAATGCTGTTTACATACCTAAGTAGTTAATAATGTAACTTTAATGAGATCCTTTACTTTCAATTAGTGCTCCAGATGAGCGTGAAGCCTACAAATGTAACTGACTACCTAACACAAAGTTGCACCAGCTCCTCCACTTAAACCAGTGTACAAACTACATGTAGGGTCTTGGAGAACTACTCAGACTGAAGATAGGGGGAACTGAGTCCCCTGAAATAGTTTTGAAAATTCTTTTCACACAATCATAAGTTGGCCTACTATTCAGTGTCACAAAAGGTCTAAAAGCCATTTAAAACCCCACCCTACATATTTTAAAAACCAAAGAACTACATTGCTATGGACAGATGATTCCTGAGGTGGTTGCCACCAATTTGTAACAGAAAATTTTGTTTCTCAATTCAGAAAAAACCCACACAACTAGATTATTTCTTTTGTCAGTGTCTGACCTCTATCAAGGCATAACTTGATATTTTATGTCTAAATATAAATTATGATCACCTACTTATGTTAATCCATTGTCTTCAGTCTAATTGTTTACCCTCATGTGTTTTTCCTTACTGAAATAAGTAACAAACTGAATGCATCAAAACAATTAAATACTAAAAGAGAGACATGACTACAGAGACAGCTAGTTACAAGTTCTTGGATAATCTTTTGATTCAAATTATATATGAAAACTGCAGTGTAACTTTCGTATCAGTAACTTCTGTATTTTCCACATCCCTCCATCACAAGGTCTCAAGGACATCAGGTCTAGGATCACACATTCCCTCTCACACACACACAGAAGTGAACCTTCCACCTTCCCTCATAGACATTTCACATTAGGTGAGATTCAGGCTACTGTAGTAGCCAAGGCTCTTTTCCTCAACTTGAAAACAACAAACCCCACAGCGCTCCACGGTGTTTCATCACCTGAGAGCTCCCGGTTGTAATAGTCTCCGGAGAGGGTGAAGTGAGCGTAGCCTTCAGGGTTGGCTCTCAAATGTTGGAGAAAGTTCAAACCTGAAAGAAAAAAGAAAAAAAGGGTGAATGTTATGATACTGAAAAACAATCAAGTTTCCTGATTTTGTGTAATGTTAAATTAGGTGATCTATAAAGGGGGAACCAGAGTCTTAACCCTACAAAGACTAGAATTATATATTTTTTTTAAAGTCTTCAAACAAACACAAAAAACCCAAACCAAAGCCCCACAGAACCATCACCACAACACTGTCAGTTGAAATCTCACAAGTCCTAAGGAACTGGAGCATGGTGCTGGACAGATACAGTAACTGGCCACAGTTTTATCTAACAACTGACACAGCAAAACAAGGTACTCACGTGAAAAGGTTAACTCAGCAAGGGGAACGTCGCAGTCCATGCAGTCATCAATGAAGCAAATGCATATACTTTCTGCTTTTATTTCCACTCCAGAGATGAACTGAAAAGGCACAGTCCCCTGGCTATCTCGACCAGAAGAGGTCAGGGAAACAGATTTCAAGGGCTCAGCATTCTTAAATAACCAACTTGCTGCTTTTTTTAAGTCACCTTAGATAAAACAATAAAAAAACAATTAATCATAATCTACTTTCTCAATGAAATGTACTTATTGAAAAAAATCATACAGAGGCAAACTAATAGAGCAAGACCCAACTGTACCTTGAATGCATTCTATTTAATAACATAATATGAAAAGATTATACAATGGTATTTTCTAAGAGCAAGGAATGTGTTTTCAAGTTTGCATATTGAGTGGAAACATAATATAAGTCTGTACTGTTACTACAAATGACTAAAAAAGATGGGAAACATGGCAGTGCTGAAGAAAAAGAATCACTTGTGTTAAAGCATCATCTTCTTTTCATGCACTGTATGCAAACATAGGTAAAAGGGAGAGATGTGCTCTGAAGAGATTGATAACAGCAACTAATATGCATATTATTAAAAGAAAACAAAGAAACCACCTACAAACCCCCCAAAAAAACACACTTAAAGGCCCCACACATGACACTCCAAAAGGCAAGAACCACCTTTGGGGGAATGGGTTATACACAGCAGAGCAGAAAATTGTGAATGCTTTAAGATTACATGGCAAATCAGAGCCTGAGTAAAGAAGATGATGTCTGTGCATCAGCTACCTTACAGTCAGCAAGATTTTCCTTAGCTGCAAGTCAGGTAATATGAACAATCTGCAAGGCCTATACAAATATGTGAGGTTACCTTGGCAGACCAGAAGAGCCTTCCGGCAATCTTCCATGCCGAATCCCAGCTCCTGGAGGCGAGCCAGCTGCACCTCTGCAATCAGACAGTTTACCAATCACAAATCCTTGACAGTTAGCTACTTGCTTTAATTTGTAAAATTAAGTCTGGATGAAAAATGGGGCTTTGTTTAAGATCCCAACTGTAGAAAAGCATGATTCAACACTGCTTAAAAAAAAAAATACAAAAAACCAAAAGACAAGAAAGACCCAAACCAAAAACCAATCCCCCAATTCATAATGTTTACATTCCAGAATATATGGACCATTTTTGTTCTCTTACAGCAAGTCAAACTACTCCACCCACTTCAGTTGGGACTAAATTTTTTGTGTTACCCAACCCTCCATTGAGAACACCATAAATTGTTTACTTCAACCTCCCAGTGCAGCAGCAGAGCAGAAAGCCCATGCCCTGGTGTGTACTTTCTCCTTCCTGCTGGGCAGAGGTTCTGATTTACATTTTTTAGCTTGTAAAAGGGCTATGTCACCAAAACAAAAGTTTTGCTAGACATGAAGAGATAACTAGTAATTATGATAGTTTCCATTTCACTATCAGTTTAATGACTCCCAAGAGGTGGCCCCTCTCTGCCTGTAAAAGGTTGCTACCTAGGAAATACTCTATCGTGATGATTTCCAGTGAGAAACAATGCTGAATTACACTTCACAGAAAGCAGCCCCATGCTTTCATACAAGCTGAAAGAAACTAATGAAAAAAATCTTACTTTTTAAGTAATTTAATTTTTTTTTATCATCAGTGCAGTGCAACCATCAAATAATCCTAATCAATGAATTCTGGGTTTTCCATGAGAAAGACATGAACACCTTTTGTGCCAAGCATATAGTCCAGCTTCACACTGCCGAAGTCTCCTCTAGATACAAACAAGGCTCTGCTCCAGCAGTTGCCAACATACCAAGAACAGGATCCAAGACCCGTTTGGACAGCTCTCTGTTTTCCTGTGTCAAGGAGGAAGACTCATTCACCAGTGCCAAACCCGAAGGATGAGCGGTGTTTTCAGCCATCGACACGGTTGAGTCCGGCATAGCTGCACCAGTCTGCTGAGGAATTGATTTTGCAATAGCCAAGAACAGCTGAACATCATTGTAGGACAGTCTGATATCCAGTGCTTGCAGCTGAATCTAAATTAAAAATTAAAAAATAAGTTACTCTTTTCTAGATATTTTTCTTCTTGTATACTCTGGGTATTACACAAAGCTTTTCCCAAAAGAAGACAAAATTTTATATAAAAACCTGATGAGCACACTTCTTAAAAGCTCCAGTAATAAAATTTCTGAACTTCTTGTTATTTACTCAGCACCAAAGCTATTAAAATCATCTAATAGTGAAAAAAAAATTCCTTTGGCACTATGATAAAAAAGAGTCTCTGAATAGACTTCTCCTCAAATAAACACTAACAGTGTGATACAAATACCTGAAAGAAAAAGGTTTTCTGTAACTATCTAATGTCTATGTTACCAGCCAAATTTTTGCCCCATGATTCATCTCTGGAAGAGATCCCAGAAATCCTTTGTTACCACTAAGAGTACTTTCTGCCTGCTTGTTTGTCTTTTTCACTTCAGGGAAAAAAAAATAAATCTTATTTTCTTACTCATTTGAAAGTATTCTATGGAATTCTTGGGCATAAAAATATCTGTGCAAGATCATGATCTAGTATTCTCTGCTGTAGAGTGTTATTCAGGCCTTTAATATTACCTCTAGAATAGGAGGAAAATCCTCACTATTGAAAGCATCCAACAGTCCTGACCCACTTGGATAGGAAGCATTCCCAACAAGTTCCATTTGAATTTGTACTGGATCAATAATTGACAGTGCAGTCTCTTGCTCATTTCCTAGTCGGCATGAAAAAACCTAAAAATTAAAAATTATTTAAAAAAAATCAGAAACTGAGAGAACAGACCTGTCAAGAACCTTGAAATGAAAGACTATCACAAAGCATTAACTATAGCCATGAACTAACTTTTCCTCAGACAGTTCCTTTGTAAACTTTAAGAACAGATTCCCAAATCTTTCCAGACAATGTTTTCTAGTGCCCAGCTATGCTGCAAGTTCAGGAAAATAGATTCTGATATGCAACCAAATATTCCCTTTACTGCTAAGTTTAACTCCACTACTCCCATCACAGATATGGAAAAAAAATCTGTTCTTTGGTCTAAAATAACCATGTGGGATTTACATCATCGCTGTCCAGCCTCTTCTTCTGAGCAAGTTCTTTTAAACTTTCCCAATGTAGCCCTCAATTCTGAGTGGTTTTGCTGTTCTGAGCTTCTCCAGCTCTGTTTCCCCAGGACTAGCCACAGCACTCCAGCTGTGGTCCTGCTCTGCTGAACGGGATGCAAGGATCACATCCTTCAAAGGCACAGATGCTTGTTCACCTCACATCGGTTTATGATTGCACCTTGCAGGCCTTTGTGGACCACCTGGGCTTCTGTCTACCCAGGCACTCCTCACCTTTCAATGCCTTGGCCAGTTTGTAACTGGAAGCCAGACTATTAACCTGAAATACATTATAGTCAGTGTTTCAATGACTTATCAAAACCAATGTAACACCATTCAGTTACCAATGTAACTGCTGTGGAAGGAGAGCATTCCATGAAAAACTAACAAACTTCAAAAATCACCTGTGGATTGTTACTGTGTATATATTTATTTATAGTAAAATATATTCAAAAGCTCCTCTAATTTTAGATATTTTACAAAAGTAAATTTAGTTCTTCTTACCTCAATGCCAAATAAACTACCAGAGAAGGGACGATCTAACAACTTGGGCTTGTAAGTGAGAACAGTAGTCCCCTTCAAAATGATTGCATTGGTATCAAAACAAGACATGTCTTCAACGACCACAAATTCAGTTCCTTAACAAAACAAATTGACAAATAAGAATAAAGCTAAATGGAAACAGCATTACAGTATTTTAAGCATTGGCACTAAGTTTGTTGATTTTCCATCCATTAAAGGACTTGCTTTCCCACTAGCACATGGCTTTTAATCAGAAAAGCTCCTAAAAGAGTGACAGAGAAGAATAAATTTACCTGTCACATTCACTTTAACTTCCAGCTGCTTTTCTGCAGTCACATGCAGCGATGACCGCTTCGTCACCACCCCACTTTTCACTGCTTTTGGAACTACAGCAGCCTCACTGCTGTAAGCGCGCGGCCGGGGAGAAGGGCGGGTTTCCCGCTTTTTGGTATCTCCAGGAGTATATAAAAAGTCATGAACAAGTACCAACCAGTCAAATATTAGAAATACACGAAGATTGTTCAGAACAACTGTGAAACTGGAGGAATCCTTAGTAGACCTTGAAAGAGGAGAGAAGCACATGTATGAACTTTACGTGTATTCAAAACGATGCAGAAATAGCAAGTCAGAACCACGGGGAACTTTACAGGGATACACTTAGTTTACAAAATAGAATCATAGAATGGCTGTTGTTGCAAGGGACTCCCAGGGGTCATCTAATCCAACCCCCCTGCAAGAAGCAGGGACACCCCCAACTAGATCAGGTTGCTCAGGGCCTCATCCAACCTGGCCTTGAACTTCTCCAGGGATGGGGCATCCGCCACCCACCACAGGTTGCCACTGGGCAACCTGTTCCAGTGCTCCACCACTCTTACAGTAAAGAACTTTTTTCTAATATCCAATCTAAACCTACCTCCCTCTATTTTAAAACCATCACCCCTTGTCCTATCACAACAGACCCTAAATATCTGGCCTTTAAAATACATACATATATATTTTTAAATGGACTGATATTCATCATGAAATCCCACAGGTCTTAACTGCAATGATATGAAACATAAACTGAAAAACTACATAACAAGACATTAACTTATAAAAGCTCCTTTAATACATTTAGATTACTGATAGTAATTTGCAAAGCCTCAAATTTTAACCCTGATCTTTTCACTATTCTTATCCATCTGTTCGGTATGAAACCTGATGTGCTGCGTGTGACATTCAGACCTGGCTCCACAGCCCTCTCAAGATCAGACATACAATGTGTTTCCTCTCACTCCCCGACAGCATTTTGCAGCTCAGGAAGCTTCTCTCTCATTCAGAGAAAATGCTAGCCAGACTGAACTTTTAGCATCCCATTTTGAGTATCTGGCTAGGAGGGATGAAAGTGTTTGGCTTCATGATCTGGAATACCAATTACATTTGGTCATGATAACTGGAAAATAATCTAAGTGCTTAAATACCATGAAACAGTTTTATATCCAACATAAAATCTCTTAAGAACTGCAATTCCTTTGTGAGAAGCAGCCTGCCTGCATTGCTTCCAACAGTAAAAGCCTCTAACCCTCCCTGGCTCTCCAGGATATTCCAAAAGGCACGAGCCAGTATAACACTATCACTGAGCTCTGCAATTCTTACATCTAGTGCCAAGGATGCTCTCACCAGTAAAAATGGAACACATGTTTATGTGGCTAAAATTTAAAAGCACAACAGTTGGGAAGAAAATTCCTGAAGCTATTGCTCATAAACCAGATACTATATATGTAGTGCAACCTAACCTCTAGCTCAGGAAGATACTGGATGAACAGGCAGATGAAAACAAGTCCATGGGTGGTGGCTGGTGCTATTTTGGCACCTAAGTTCTATTCGAATCCAGATATTGGTGTCTCTCTGAACAAGGTATTTAAGCACTTAAAACCACCATGCAAATCTACACAACAGATTTCAATCATTTAAATCTGATTTTCATGAACAAATGTCTTCAACACTTCCTAGTGGACTAAAAATAGTGTCCAGAATTTTTCTGCATTACTTCTACAGGTGCATGATATTTACAAAAGGGTAAGGAAGCAGAGTTTGGTCAGTGAGCCTGATCAAAAGTGAAGGCAACATCTCCAGTCATCTCACTTCAATGTTAGTTAACATCCCTTAACAAAACACCATGCTGATACATGTAAATATTGACACTGTAATTTATATTCTGGTTTTTAATATTAGATTAGAACAAAACAGATACCCACTGTGATGTCTTTAAACATTCCAAGAGGTTTATATCAGGAAAAATAAACAGGATAGGATAAAACACAGAAGGGAACACAGAGACTGTTTTTGAAAGAGTTCCCATAATAGTTCTCTCACAAAGCCAAGTGGGACACCTACTGGAAAACAGCTTTTGTGCAACATAGATTAAAAATTCTATACTGTGGGTTTATGCAAACATAAAAGTGATAAGCCAGACTTATCAAGCTTTGAGCACTACTTATTTTGAACTTCACTGACACATTCAAGCCTAATTTTCTTTTATTACAACAATGGGGGAGGGAAGGAAAGGGGGGGATTTTTTTAGAAGTTCAACAATCTTCAGTTAATTATTATTGCAGATTTCAGTCTATCAAGTACCACTGACCACCCCAAAACTCTCTACAAACTTAAATGCAATGCTAGCAAGCTCATCTACATTTGTAAAAGCTGTTATTAAAGCCCAGACAATCCTAATCGTGTTAGTATTAAAAAGAATCAAATACATCCCAGAATTACCAACCTGAAGTGCAATTCAATCTGGATTGCTCCTGGACTACTAGTATTTTTTGATGACTGAAAGATGCAATTGAACACATTGGGTGTGCCTGCAGTAGGCTTCTGACCAGCATAACGTGTGTCAAATGCCATCATGGAATGAGAAACCAAATTTACTGACTTTGTTCCATTTGAAGAGCTTTCAAAAAGCAACTTGGATTTCTTAAAATCAAACCTGTAAGAATAAAATGCAAAACAATACATGTAAGAGGTTGGAAGCTCATTTATTTTCACTTGTTTTAAAAGCAAGCTTGGTAAACTGCCATACCTTTCATTTAACTATTTCTGAAAACAATTCTAATTACACTTATGTCACAAAGACAGAAAGTAGAGCTATACTATATGCAATAATATTTTCCACTGATACAGAACCTTCTGGATTAAAAAAAAAATCTACAAAACCACCAAGCAGAAATCCTTTTTTATTATTTTATATTTATTTTTTTATGATTACCTCCAAGTCAAGTTATTACTGAACTGTGACATCATGGACAACTTGAAAGACACAGACTGTATCTTTTGAACAGCATCATTCCCTCCCATCTTTCCTATCAGCTGACACTCTCAATTTGGATTCTAATTAAGATATTCTATGTCATGGCATTATTAAAACATAATTTAATGTGTTATGTTAACACCTGTTTCATAGTCTCTCTGATGAGCACAGTATTTGGGATTAGGATAAGGTATTAAATAAGAAAAGAATTCACACCTGGCTAAAGAGCTGCATCCATCTTTTCCTTTTGGATCCATCAGTTCCAGACTCACATTGACCATGTCGATGAGGAACGACATAGATGTATACACTTCTCCACTCAAAACTGTCTGAAAGTGGAAAACACCAACATTCTTTTTAAGAGCACCTGTTTAAATTCCAGTCCTGAATTCAGTTTTGTTATCTCAGACAAGTGCTGACAGCTGTAGTGTCTTTCTCCTTCAAAGAGTCTGATTAGCTTTTGCTGGGGAAGAAAAGCATCCTTTCACAACAGTGCAACCTTCCACTCCAAAAATACTTATTAACCTTTTTCACACTACTGTTCCACAGCTTCTTTGTTCTTAAATCAAATGTTGCTGATGTCACCCTCCCAAAAGAGCCATCAACTCTTTCAAACTGTTTCAGGTACCTCCTATTCTTAAATCAGATTTGTGGTTTCTGAAACTTTTGAGTTCTAGGTGAAAAGTCTGACACAAAGACATACTTGTACTAGGAGAACTTCACCCATTCCTTCCTCAGATCTTATGGAGAATCCTAGATGCTTCCTAGCAATTCTTCCCCTGCTGTGGTCACACATCTTAGGCAAAGATTACAGTTGTGCAACACAGACAATGCTTAAAAGCCCCACAAGATCAAGAGAAAATGTGTTATTCAACAACTTCCCTTCCCAGTAATAAGGATAAATATTTCCATGTGCTGCCCATACTCTTACTGAAAGGACAGTATTTGACAACAGCCAAACAGGAGATACTTGAGAACTTGCTCAAGAAAAATAAAATGAATTAAAAAAAAGAATGGCTCAGCTCTGCTCTAAGGCTTTTGTTAGAAAAATTCTTCTTTCAGATTTAAAGGACAAACCCAGTGCTTACAGCACGAAGTAATACACATTCCACAGCCTCCTAAGTCTTTAGGAATGCCATAGACACCATGGAAAAGGAATCATCACCCTGCATGTGAGTACAGGGTAACCTTCAAATCCCTCCAAAAAGTTCCATTCAAATGGAATCTTAAGCTTGTCAACATAGTAGTAATGTACTGCAGTAGCAACTGCAATTTTAATACCTCAGGGAAAAAGAAAAGTACTATTTCCAGAGATCTGTCCCCTTTTCTCTCCATTAGTTACTTCAGCAGCCCTAAACCAAACTAATACAAATGATGATGGCTGTTTCTCACATGTCTCTAAAGATGAGAATCTCAGCAAGCCAAGGCAGTCACACCTGAAAGGACAGTGCTGCTGAGCCCCACTGAGTTCACAGCAGTACCTACAGACAGAAAGGTTCCTTCTGGGTGCATCTACCTAAATTTTCATTTTTTTTCTTCCCAAATCTAGCATTCCACCCATTAAACTATAGGAAAAGAACAGATAATAGCCCAACCAGCAAAGCCCCAGCCATTTCCAGACCCAGAGTCCCTCTTACATGTATTCTGGGATCCTGCAGATCGTAAGGCCGCATGAACTCCTCTATAGGCTCCCCCAGGTTGTTTTCCAGGAGCCCACGTATCAGTTTGTACTTGTTCAAATCCAGAGAGCAATGGACTGAGGACAGATTGCCATGTATCGATATGTCTGCTACTGCATGACTTAGCTCTCTGCAAAAAAGGAAAAAACCTCAATATTTCAAGGTGTTATTATGCAGCAGGCAATAATTTCAAGGTACATAAAAGGCACCTAAGCCACTGGCTTTAGGCTGACAGCAAAAGTGATCCTGTTTATCTGAACTCACTTGTCTAAGTTTCTCTCTACTTGTAACTTCAGTCTGAAAGGTTCTGTTAAGAGGCTTCCTCCTGTCTGCCTCACAAAGTAGGATGGAAAGTTCAAGTCTGCACTTGTGTCTTCCACAGCCTTTGAATACTCTCTCTGGTATCTTTCCGCAGCGAAGATGTTCATGTCCTGCAGATCAACCACAATGCAGTCTAAGAGGCAAATGTGATCCTCTGCAAGTGCACAGGAGAGAACACGTTAAGAAAGAAAAAAAAAACAGAATCTGTACAAAACTAATGTGTCTGGCTTTAAAAAGAAAGTTAAATCTCTCCTGAAGTGACTATTTTTTCCCCACTTGTTTTATTCACACTCATCAATAGCTGTAACTACCAGATACCAAGCTCGTTCACAGGTAAATGTAAACTCTTAATTATGAGACCAACTGCACTCCATGTCTGTAACACACATTCCAAACCCACACAAACTGCAGTATTGTTATTCCAGAAGCTCAATTGTAATTCCCTTTAAGTTCCAAAAATCAACCTTGAAATTAAGAACTCATTTCAATTTTAAATCTACAGTCTTGGACCCAAACTCTTAGTTTTTCAGTGTCGTGTAAGATATAAGCAAAACTGCACTGTATTATTCTGCAATTTGGAACAAGAATTACACAGCCTTTCTACTCCTTAGCTTACCTGGGCTGTCAGGGTTTGGGATGACAGGTAGCTTTGATTGCTGCCCTTGCTGCTTGCTCACTGCATTCAGTACAGGTTTGCTCTTCAGCTTAGAAGTGTTTGTTCCTGATGATTTTTTCATGAACAACCCTTCCATCACTCCTTTTGATTCATCAGCACTTGTTGTTTTCTTCATGCTATGTTTTGGGGTTCCCAAAGGAGATGAAAATTGAACTGAATCCTGCTAATGAAAGTAATTTGTAATTAACAATAGATTTCTAATTTAGATTCTAAGGAACCACTACACCAAGATTCAAGCTGGAAAAAATTCCTGTCAAAAATCTTAAATATTTCACTTGAATACTAATACCTTTTGCTGTAGAAAGATGGACACCTGTTTTCCTATAACCTTAACAGCAGATATAATATTTTCTTTTAAAAAATATTATTTTGGCAACATTATAAAAAAAAGCTGTGAAATCTTTTCAATGAGGTATTAATTCAAAATCACTGGTTTCTGCACACACAAAAAAAACCACAACCCACAAACCCAAGTAAAAGAAATTAATACCAAATAAGAATATCAAGACAAGCTGTAGAATAAAAATTAATAAAGCTGTTTTTCAAACATCTTCAGATGATAGAAACAACATATGCCATGATTTCTGCAAGATCATGTCTGCAACTTAATTCTTTTAGTAGAATATATAAACTAACAACTTCATATATGAAGTTATTTCATGCACTTTAAATACTTCAGTTGTCATACCAAAATGTGTCCTGAATTTTTTCTGCAGTAGCCAAGTTTAAGACAAGACTGTTAAAATCCCACAGGTAAAAAAAGGAAAAGCTCATTTATATCAATGTATAACACTTTAGACACTTCCCCTTCACCACATAATCAGTGGAAATATTATGAGCTTTCCCACCTCCACGATGCTGTCTAGCATCAAAAACCTGCAATGGGTTAGAGCTCACCAGTCAAATGATTCCATCACTATTAGGGATTTATTCTCTGCAAAATGTAAGTCAGGTGGAACAAGTTTACACAGTTCTTGTAAAAACTGAAGCCAGTTTCAGGATTTGTTTAGCCTGTCCTGATGTAAATTTATTAAGCTCAAATTTCAGTTTTATGCAGCTTCACATGTTCTGGCAGGTAACAATCACCTGTTGTAGTGATCCACTTGTCCCTTACTCCAGGATTGCTCTCTAGCTGTGACTGGAATGGTGCTACTACCATTTCCCACCTTCTTTCTGTGTCCAGCTTCTGATGTCACTGTACAGTACTGACCCATAAACTTTGCAGTTGTAATTACTAATCTTAATTGCCTTTCATGGTTTTAAACTATTACTCATTGGAAAAATTCATTGCAGCCATGATCAAGGACTTTAAGATTAAAATTATGAGGATATTACATGAAAAGTTACACTGTAAAGACAGACTGAAAAGTACATGCAAAGAAAAATCATCACATTTATAAATCTATGAATATATGCAATAAATCAAAATAAATAGCTCAGACATGCATAAAGAGCACACCAAATTTAGATCAAATTCTTACAGAATTCAGCAGTCTTTGTAACAGCAGCATAATTAACACATAAATTAACTTTTAAAGTGCTAAATTCCACAAGAAAATTGCTTTTTTTTTAAACTGAAGAGCACCTGAACACTACTAGAAAGATATGAAATACCTCCAATAAAACTGGATCCTTGTATGCATTGCCTTGTAAAATCAGATCCTCAAAAATAAACATAGCACACAGAAAAAATGAAAACCAAATAAAAAAACCAGCCCAAAACCCACCTGATCCCATTCCATGCCCTCAAAGTTCTACAGAGCAGTATAACACTTTATTTTTAAGTCAAAATAAAAGTGCCATGCAGACATCCTTTAACTTCTAACATTACATTTGGAATCTGCCACTTACAGACCTTTAAACACATGAGCACCCTGGAGTTCAGAAAGTAACCCAGTACTATACAGTCCACTGTTTTTTCTCACAGTAAAGACACTGGTTGATAGAAATCAGAGGTAAAGGACACACCACAACACCACTGCAGCAATTTAGTTCACCTAATTTCTGCCCTGCTTTAAAATGGGATTGGGAGTTGGTTCCCATTTTGTGGCAGAGGATAGGTATCAGAGATCCATCCATGAGGGATCTTCCAGACCCCAAATTTTGTGGCCACATCACTCACCATCAGCTACGCCCTATCTTTAAGCTCGAGCATTTACTAGAACCCTTTGATAAGGTTTCACCTAATCGAAGCAACTACACACACAGTGTTTCATTATGAGCAGAAATAAAAATCCAATTAACCCCAATTCTGTTCTCCAGCATGTCTCAGCCAACACAGATCTCTATTTTCTGCTACTTGTGCTACTGAAACTTTGTTTGGTGAAGAGGTAAAGGAGCCACCCCTGAGAGGGGCAGCTCCAGAGAGCTGCCCAGGTGGGGCTGCCCTCAGAGCCCAGCCACAGAGGCAGCAGCCAAGTATGACCAGCAGCAGGACACAATACCCAGCACACTGCCATGGACTGTTTGGCTACTGGTAGTACAAGGTCAGTACATACACCTGAGAATCACGTACTGCTTTGATATAGAAATCAAATGTGCAAGAGCTAGAGAAAAACACAAGCTGCTAAGTTAAGAAGTAACACTCTTACCTTGTTCTTTAGCGAAAAAGTTCCCGGCATACCAGCAAACAGGAATCTATTCTTGACTTTCAGCTTTCCAAGATTAGCCACAATAAGACTATTAGACCTGGAGCTCTCAGGTATCAGCAGAACGGGAGCACCAGCCTCGATATCAAGAAGAACTCGGGAAGCTCGCTGTGCCTTATCTCTTACCTGGGAAGTGCAAGAATTCATTAAAAAAAAAATATTTAAAAATATGATAATCAAGTGATGAATTTACACTGATTAGACTGACTTCAGGAACACTATTCCTTTATTTATAAAATTGTCATAATATTTTATACCAAAAGCCAGATGAACTTGAATTCTTTAGGCAGACACAAAAGGCTAAGTAAGAAAGGCTATGACAGGGACGGCAGTCAACTGTGCAAAAAGTGCAGCAGTCAGGAATGACATCCCCTGTCCCCCCTGAACCCAGAGGCACAACAGCCACTCCACAGCTCACTGCTTAAAGACTGCTTAAGAAAGATTATTTACAAAAGGAAGAAAAGCATCATCTAGAACAGATGTTTCAAAATCATCTTCTAACTTCCCATTGCACAACGCAGTATTTCAATACATGTATAATACAGTAACTGTCTTTATTCCAATTATGAGAAGCAACTTCTTAAGACTATTAGTATTAACTACATTAATCACTCCCAAGTTAGGTTTTGTACAAAACAGGCTATGACTGCTCGTTTTCTTTTCTTTACATGCACCTGATTTTCTCAGTGTACCAGCCATCATACTTAGCGGACAGCATACACCTGAGTAGAACAAAAGGACTTCTCACCTGGTTCATACTCAGGTGCTCTAACTACCTGCTGAACAGTGCAGACAAAGGCAGATAAAACCTGGAGCCCTTTCTGTCCAGCATCACAAAGACAGATACACCTATATTGGCACATACTGCAGGATCCAGGTCCCAAAGTTTTAAGTCACAGGCAAATCTGGTATTTACCCTTCCAAATAGCTGCAGGATGGTCCTAAACACGGTCTTTTAACTCCTAGATGAGTATGAGCAATGAGTAAAGACTCCCATCATGTCACCTCACTGAGCTGATGCATTAACATAATCCCCATACTGCATTTAGGCTAGGAAAGAACAGGAAAGCCCAGACATACTGTTTGTCCTTCAATGGCCGCTCTTTGCCGCCCCAACACATCCTGAAGCTGCGTGAAATGCTGGATGAAGGCCACCACCTCTGCCTGGAAGCGCTGAGTATGCACGTACTGCACCGATGCCATTCGCAGCGTGACACGAACGTCACACTCCCTCTGGAGCAGCGGGTCTGGCCTCCCGTATCTGTGACAAAGGCATAGAGGAGGATTTGGCCACATCAGCTACTATACAGATAGTGATACTCAATTATAATAATATAGAGAATTTAACTAATGTTCACAACATATGATCAAAACTGTTTCAATTCTAGATAAGAAAAACTTTTTACATGACTTCTAAATTATGTATATTTATTTGCTACTGAGTTTTTATTAAGCAAACAGGAAAACTGCATTTGGAGTGTACCTCTAATCTCTGCATCTAACAGATACATGTTGGTGTTTTTATACATCTGAACAGTGGCTTACAAAGCAAGCGCTGTACTGCAGGATAACATGTAGATTCAACTCTGAATCAGTGTGCTGCTACATTTTAAATTAATTCCACAACATTACTGTGGATAATGCCACAGGATAAAAACTCTTGCTTTACACAAAGCAGAAGAACTTCGAGGGTACACTGTGACCAAAGCAAATCCTTAATTCCAAAATTAAGGATCAATGGAAAATCTATTTCAACAGTGAAAACATCTTTCAATCACTATTTTATCTAGGAACAAACTATGACCTAAATGCTTTCAAGAACAACTTTAGAGGGAAAGCAAAAGCTGTTTTTCCTGATCAGCCATGCACACTGCAGGCATGGCAGCTTATGACGTACAGGCTTATGACTGATAATGTCCAAAGCCTCAATGAAGTCACTTCATTAAAGGAGAATCATGCAGACCAGACAGTTCTGGGTTTGTTTGGGTTTTGTTTTGGCAGGTCTTTTGGGGTGGGGAGTTAAAGGTGCTAAGTATGGAGTAACAAGAAGTTGAAATACATACTTAAAGACTTGGAAAATGAGTGCCTCTTCACCACTGGTAGTGAAACGTTCTCTGTAAAATTCTCCATGAGCTGTGAGATCACTTAAGGACAGACTTCCAATACTTCCTTGCAAGGCTAAATCTCCCTCTGCAAACCAAAAGGCAGACAGTGTCTTCAAACACAGTTAAGTTACTGTCCTTGTTCTGGCCAAGGCAGAGCTGACTTTCCCAAGAAGCCAGCACAGGTGAGCTGAGTTGACTGGGGCTGTTTTCCACATCATCTGACATCAACCAGGCCCTTATAAGGGGGGACTTGGTGGGGCAGAGGCACGGGGTTGGGTCCAGAGGTTCCTGTGTCACTACACTGGTCTCTCAGGTTCTGGTTGGTCAGTACTCTGCATTATCACAGGGTGTGCCTGTTATTATTCCCCTCTCAAAGTGCTTATCAGTAAACATCTTTATCCCAACCGATGGGGCTTGGACTGTTTTCTCTCCTGGGGCTGAATCACAACAGTTACAAAACCCTCAAAGTTTATACTGAACATACTGCATTACAATTCCAGCTATCCCTGCTAAAATGATGGGAGGGATGCAAGGATCTGAATGTACATCCTGCCCAGGAAACAAACCCCCAAACCCCCAGTGAGCACTAAAATAAAAGCATCACAAATTACAACTCCAGTGCTTCAACCCCAGCCCTCCAATCTACTCACCAATCACTTCCAAGTGAGCCACAAGCTTCGACACGCTGGCTTTAGCGAGCTCACTAGTTGTCTTATTCAGTACTAATGATAAAGAATGGACCTGGGCAAACAAAAAAGAACAGGCAGATATTAAACTGTATGACTGCACAGCTGGAACATCTTGGCTTTTCTTCAAGACAGTTGCACTGTAACACATACATACAAGAATTATCTAACAGGGAGACACTGGAGGAAAGCAAGTTTTTTCCTTCTTTGTTTGCAAATTAACAGGTCTCCCAAGCAGATCAGAATAATCAGGCCATCAACAAATCCTAGTATGGTTCTCTGTCCTTTTCTTGTTCAAGGTTTGTAATTTTTAACTTAGACTGCAGGACCTCTGGCCAAAGATTACACATATACACATACCTAATTTTTTAAAAATACATTTTTACATGCATATATATGCAGACATATATTTATAAAAATATATACTTAGTTTTCAAAATAAACTCCACAGTGTACAATGCCAATTTCAGTATGTCAGGTCTCTAATACTGAGGCAACCCTACCAGTTAAGAGATCATGGACACTCAGCCTGTGCCCCATGTTATCCCAGGGAAGTAACTGCCACTGCCCACCAGACTTACACTTGCCTCACACTCTCAGGCACAGAGCAGAGGGCTGGTGGGGGGGTGTCAAACTCTACACGAGAGCTCTGCTGGAATAACACGGAGCGTTCTACCTGAGTGTCCTTTCAAGGGGCACACACATGTCTCAGGGGGGTCTCACAGTAAGGGAGCTCATCAGGTTAACAAGGTTTTGTAACTTGAGCTTCCCACCCCCTCCCCATCTACAAGATGGGGAGGGGGTGGGAAGCTCAAAACTGTTTCTGAGTTTATGCACATTCTCCACTAGAATACAACACATCTGATGGACATGTCACCTTAAGCTGCTATAAACCAGACGTTTTATGACAGACAATCCAATTAGTATTTGCATCTCAAGTATACCTTCAGATCCAGCTTAGTGTTTACAGGCTCTTGGGCTTGAGAAGCTGACAAGGTATTTATTTCTGATTTGATTGTCTGCTGAGTATCTTCAGGTTGCAGCTTCATAGCATGGTTATCAGCAGTGGATCCAATCCCAAAGAAATCCAGTATTACTACCCAAGTTTGCAAAGTTATTAAGACATCTAGACAATTAAAATCAACATCTACACTACGGTTAATTCTGTTATAGCGAGAAGAAAATTCAGGATGTTTCCTATCCACTAGAAATATATTGATATGAACTAAGGAATCATCAAAGTTACTTTTTCCACAGGGCAACTTGGATCTGTCTGCTGTTGGAGAAGGAGGTGGAGTCAGAGGATACTCAGTATCAGCATCTTCTTTTTGCTTCTTGCGGGAGGCACAAACTGGTCTTTGGTATAGCTGAAAGACATTAGTTGCTTCTTCCATGTGGGAAGGCAGGGACCGGGGCATGTCTGGATACTCTACATTGGATACTGAGGGACAAGACTGTGAAAGATACTCCTTGTGTGCTAAACTGGATGCCTTGGGAGCTCCCCGGGACACCATCAGGTTCTTATACAGAGAGTCTGGGTTTTTCTCCAAGAGATCTTCCATGAGCAGGGAACGCAAGGCAATCTGAATAGACAAAGTCTGAGGATGATCTTTGGCAAACTCAACATCAAAATCCTGAAACTTAAGGCTGACAAGGCCTTGTGCACCAAGTGTAAGATCACCACTTAACTGAACCTGGAGCTCTGAGATATGAAAGTTTGCTTGAATCTGAGTAAAAGATTTTGTTTCCCTAACAGCTAATGACTTATTTGGAACAGAATTCAAACTGGAATGGCTAAATAAGCCATTTTCCTTCCGTTCACTTGAAAATTCAGTGCCCATACTATGAACTGATGGTGAAGGAGAACTATCACAAGTTGAAGATACAGAAGTAGTTGGAAATTTGTTCAAATCTTCACTGTAAATTAAGTTATCCAAAGTCTGAAGGACTTGTTCATACACATGTTTTGCTAAAACCACCTACAAACGTAGAAAAAAAGAAACAATCATCATGTTAGACCTCTCTATATTAAAAAAAATAAATCAGTGCATATATTTGAAAAGTCAGAAGTAGAAATACTGTAGAATTTAAGGCCAGACAAATTTTAAGTTTGTGCACAATAAAAAATAATCAAGTACAAGATATAATGCCAAGTTGAAGCAAAACAATTCTTCTGTATTAGCTCTGTAAGACAACACAATCTGGAAACATGGAGAAAGGATCCTAGAACAGGACAACTACCACATCCACAGTTAATAATTCACCATACAAACCAGCCTTAATTCACCACAGTCAGAATATACAGTAGTATATGGAAAAAAAATTCTCTGTAGGCTTCACTGCTCATTTCCTTAGCTTTAGAAGTTTACTCTAGTTAAATCTCTGCTCCTGCAGAGTTAATTAATTAAAAATTAATGTTAAAAGTAAATTTTAATTCTTAGTTTCTACTAGAATTACAAATCAACATATTTGGACAGTGACACACTTATTTTTCCTTCTGCGATAGGTGCTATGAGTAAGTTAGACTAATTCATAAAGGAGTCTAAAATGCCCCAAAGTAAGACTAAATTTTCATCATTGTTATTATGTCTTAAGACTGTCTCTTCTAAGCACATGTATGAGAATTGGATTTCTAAACTACCAACACGTTAAGCTTAAAGATCTTTGCCTGAAAAATACTCATCTTCTATCTTTTCCTTTGAGAGTGGAAACATTACATCACAATACCTGAAGAGGGTTCACAAATTTCCCTTCGATCTTCATAATGCTTGATATTGCAAAGTCTTCATTACTCAGAGGAAAAGTTAAATCCAAATCTCTTTCTAGTGGTATCTTCTCCAATTTGAACTGTATGGTGGTGTTATTCAGGATGTGGAAAGCTGTTAAGAGAAAGTGAAATTAAAACAATGTAGTAAGTGAAGAGATTATCCTAGAAAGACTGTACACAGAGGTAACACAGCACCTATGTAACGTGCTCAGGCTCTTTGCAATGCCACATCAGATGTGGCTCTGTTTTGTTAGATTTCTGCATGAAAGGCACTAAGCACATTTTGCTTAGGAGACTAAAAATGGATTATGTAACAAATTGAGCAGTACACTTCAGGATGGGTGAGACAGAATACACAATCAAACCTCTGGTCAATACACATTTTAGGACCATCTCCTATTCATGTTGAAATAATTAGGAACTGCCTTATTAACATACCATGGCCTTTATGCAACGATTCAAAGAAGTCATGACGAGTAAAATGGGAGTCTTCCTGGCTATTAATACTGGCAGAACCTGAAGAAGAATGGGGTCCATGAGGTATTTCACTTGCAGGCTCCTTCTTGGTTGTAAATTGACTGCTATTTAAAGAATACATTTTAATATCTTTAATTTGAACCTGCAGTCTATCACTTGTAGATTCATCTTCTCCTGGGACAAAATTCTGAATGGATATTTGGCCTAGATGACCTACAAGTAGCTCAGAGCTACCAGGCTTGCGAGGTATGGAGACGATTGGTGATTCAATGTTTACATTTAATATAAGCTTAATAGTATCCATTTTGAGAGGCTGTGACCCATATGCATAGCCTTCACTGTCTTCCAAGTTGGCAACATCCCTTGATCGCGGTGTTGTGTCGAACAATGACACCATTTCACTGTATTCAGCAGTTTTAGTTGCCAAGACTGTAGTAACCTTTGAAGCTGCACTTTTCAGCATGCTGCGGAAATTCTCTTCCAGCTCATCCATTGACAAAGTCAGTTCTTTCAAGAACTTCGCTGAGTGGTTGTAGTGCAAGGAGGCCATTTTGAGATTGAGAGAACATTCCTCTTTTGACTTTTCTGTGAAAGTGAAACTTAAAGCATCTGGAAGGCTATTTTCATCATTGAGCTGTAAGAATAAAGATTCAAAGTAATTTACATCACCAATGAGATTTTCATACCTTCCTGTATTCCCTATGCTGACAACATACTGGTTCTTAACACCCTCCTGTGTAAGGTCCATGAGGTGAAGGCATCCAAGAGAGCCATTTACATCTAATTTACTACACATGGAGACATTGACTTTGGTTCCACCTATACTGGCTGTTGCAATTTTTCTGCCATATTTTTCTCCATTTGTCATGCCAACTGTCCTGAGGAGGAGTATATTCAGCCAGTGAATATCAACTGCTACCTCTGTATTCTGTACATAAGTAGACTGGTAGGTTTCCTGCTCCCTCCAATCTCTTTCCAAGTCAGTTATTAAAGGCTGAGGACTAGAATCTTCTTTCTCCTTTGGGAAAGATTTCTGGAGAAACCCAATCAGTTCCACAATAGTCTCTGGATTAAGGATTATATCCAGGTTGTTCACCTGTACAGAGATCACCTGCAGACTGCTATCCAAATTCATCGATGGGCACTCTGCACTCACAAACTGATACTCTAATTTTATCAGGGACTCCTGATCTTTTCCACTGTTGCCAGATGAAGTATTTGAGGCTGCAGTGCATCTCTCTGCCAAAGCAGCTGCATCAATGGGACGTGCATCGTGTGGTCCATAAACTGGGGACTGAGCCCTGCTGTCTCGCAGACTCCCTGTGGGCACATCAAAACTCAGATTCTTATGAGAAGCCATCAAAAGATCAAAATCTGTTCCATATGTCTGCACAGTATCGACGAGTAACAGGCCATGAACAGTCAGGGACACTTCTGCATCATATGGCCTTTTCACAAAATGGGCATTGGTGCCAAACACCTTCAGTACAGAGATGTATCGTCCATTGCTTTCAATACCCAACTGCATGCAGTTCACTTTGAATTCAGCCAAAAGCAGCTGAGACTCCACAAGAACTTCCCTGGTATGTTGCTCCAGCATTACTACACTCTGTGTCAGATTCATTACAGAATCATGCAAACTGCCCAGCTGGTCTACCTCAGCAAAAATCTTGTCCTTCCCTAAATGTAGGGAAGACTTAGTTTCAGATGTACTCAGCTGAGTACAACAGTTCTTCAGAGCTGATATTTTGTCTTCATTGATATGGATTTTCAAGTCTGGCAGACTACCAGACAAGACAGCTCCTGGGTACTTGGGGTCAGACGTGTAAATCAACCTGCGCTCCAGCTGCAGGTGAACATTGAATTTTTCTACCACGTGAGTTGGACCCACATCACTGTCTTGAATGTGTTTCCAGTTGTCTTTCACTCGGCCCACCATGATCTGAAGGTCCATAAATGAAAGTGTGTATCTCTCATACATTTTTTTACTCATTAAGTGTGCTTGTAGCTGCTCTTCACTTATTTCAACTCCAGTAAATTCAGACATTTTTATGACACTGTTAGTGTTGGAGTCTAGTGGTGGAGTGTTGGGAGGAGTTGCAAGTGGTGTTTTATATTCCTCATCACTCAATTCATTGTCTTCTGAACAAGTATCTGCACTCCTTTTAGATTCTTCTGCAGATTAAAAAAATATAATAGTAAACAAATAAACAAAGTTATATTCCTCATCACTCAATTCATTGTCTTCTGAACAAGTATCTGCACTCCTTTTAGATTCTTCTGCAGATTAAAAAAATATAATAGTAAACAAATAAACAAAGGTATTCTCCCCTCTCCTTAGGTATTTCCCACCACCACCTGGTGTATATTTTAAATACAAAGCATATCCAGAACTGTTCTTGCCCACTTCCACCATCTCTTTTTTCTTTCTCAACAGAAAATATACTGCTGTTCATTTACATGCATGCAGATGTCAGTTACAATGTATCAGAAAATCTATTAAAAGACACTATTCATTTTTAAACCCACTTACAAGTACTATACAATTTACCTTTAATCAAGTTGTTTAAAAACAAAATTAAAAAATCCATTATGAGCTACTCAGCTACAATATATTTATGATCAGACATGTTTGTTCATTTAACTTGACTGTCTCATATTAATTTTCTATAAGGATTTTTCCTACTCTAAAAAGCAGAAACATCCTCTGAATTTTATTTTTTTTTTAACTCAAGCTACTCAAAACAGCCCCACACCTCAATCTCACAAGGAAATACAAATCAAACTCACATAAACAATTTGTGTTCTTCTAGTTTGCCTTAAGACAGAATTTACTAAAAAGGAAACTAGTAAAACCCTGCAGGGATTAGTTGGTGCTAGAAGAGATTAAACGACTAAGACATCCAGAGTGAACACATTCCCCTACAGATGGCTTTGGGCTTGACACCCCAACTTTCCACTGCACCACAAATCAGCTCATCCTGTAGCAGCTGTACTTTTAAAAAGAAATGAGTACTACTTAGATACATCCATCTTCCTATTTTTTAACATATCCTTATGCACCATAGAGCTCAGCTAGATTTTAAATAGGTCTAATTTTATTTTCAAGTTCCACTGTATTTTGTTTTTTAATTTCCCTACATTGTTTTCTTAGGAAGAAATAATTTGTTTAAGAAGCAATAATCTTAACTTTTGATGCAAACCAAGGGCACCAATCATCCTTTCACTTTCATTCAGCAGGCTACAGACACACGTGCAAAGAACAGAGAGGATTTACTGACAGCATTCTCTCACTGGGAGCACTGTTCCAAAAAGGCATTCCTACACCTTACACCTCTCTAAGACAAGAACCAAACGTAGGATAAGTGCCTGACACAGGCTTCACACCTCTTCACAGGTGAAAGATATGACAAGAGAGCCTTCAGTTTAGAAGTTCATCCCAAAATAACTGCAAAGTCCCAATAAAAACTCCTCCCCACATTATTTTAAAACTGTATAATGATCTTAATTACAAATTTATGATAAAGCAGAATTATGTGAAACTCTATAGCTATAGAGTGGAAATAACCTTAAGACCTCTCTACTTTCTAAACAGTCAAGAAAGCTTCTGGAAAAAGGTGGAAAGAAAAGGAAAGCTGCAAAAATTCTAGACCATACCTTGAGAATTTGTAAGTAATATTCTTCCCAGATCTACAACAACTAACACTGGATCAGCAAATTTGAAATCATCAGGAAAGATCACCTGAGGGGCAGAAATATCAAGGCACACGGTCCAGCTTTTGCTGTTCTCCTGAAAGTTAAGAAGAAAGAAATAATGTCCCACCAGAAATACCTTCCCCTTGCACACAAAAAAAGCTGTGCCAAACACACTGATCCAGCCAGGCACTTTTTCACCTGAAGAACTGACCTTCACACGCACCACTCGTGTTCCAGTTTGAAGCTTATCAACCCCCAGGCTCCCACTAGTCAACAAAGAGATTGTTTCAGCAGGTGAAACAGCCCATGCTAGGACAGACACAAGGGATCCCTCTCCAGAGGGACCCCCATGTCTGCCCTCAAGGGAGCGAGTGAACCTCCCTGATAGCACCTTTTACATGGATCAGATAAATCACTGTCAAGGCTACTCATAAATACAAGATGCACTGGGCTGTGTTTTATCAAACATGATAAAACTAAAGTCATAGTTTGATAAAAATTATCAAACTATGACTTTTTTTCCAAACAAGCATTTTTTCATTTTGCTGAAAACAATACAAGCCAACTATATTCCATCAATACAGCTAGTTCCACAGCTTGGGATTAATGACACTCATACAGATATTACTATCACTTAAAAACTGAAGAATGAGCAAACAAACCCAAAGAAAAGTGGAACTTTTATTTTTAATCTTGATGAGAATTTTTCAGTATGTTACACACAAATGTAGTGTGACATAACAAGCTCCAGTGCACCCTGGAGGCAGTAAGTTGGTAGGAAGTCAGTCAGCTCAGTAACGGAGTCAAGACCAGAAAAATACTATTCTGCCATTAATCACAACAGGTTTACACCACAAAACTGGATTGCTCTACAGCAATAGTACAACAATACCACAAGTAAAACTCTCCACTTTAAGATGACCACACAAATGGAAACCAACCAATGCCCTCATCAGAGTTTCAAGTCCTACAGCATATGGAAAAAAACCTACATAAACATTTTGGGGGCAGAACTTACAATGAAGTCTCCTACTAGTAAACGGTCGATAGTTTGCCTGATTTCAGCTTTTGTCTGCATTTTCAGCTTGTTGTACTGTCTTCTGGCAGCTTCAGCCACTCTTGCCTCTAACTCAGATTGATATCCAAAACCTGCATGACAGACAGAAAACTCAGTAGGTATAACTGTTCATCTGCTATTGACTCAGAGGAAATTAAAAATAAAAAAATCTATTTTCAATTTTAGCAGTAAAACTCATGCCAGGAAAACACAGCAGTTGAAAGCTACTGGCTGTACCTACACACAAGGCAGCTTCACAGAGAAAAAGGAAGCATCTAAGCACAAAAAACCCACTTTTTAAACCTTATTCTGGCCTTTTTTTGACAGACCTTCAACCTGCATTGCTAAATTTGAAGAAGAGAGGGCGATATGCAACAAAGATATTCTGAACAAACACTAAGTCGTCTGTGGAACGTGGGGAGTCTCTTTTTGCCTGTTGTTCTGGTTTGTTTGCTTTAAACTCTACCACTAACATCTATGGAATAGTCTCATCTGGTGAGAAAAGGTAAGTATGATCCACACCTCTGTGCCAGGTAACATCAACAAAATCATTCAGAGAAGACTCAAGAGTACTGACTAATTTGAAGTGGAGATTCTTTGATTAGTGCTTTGTAAGAATAAAAAGAAATAAAAATCAAAGATATAGTATGACAAAAAACCCAGCCAAACCAAATAATAATAAACATATAAGGTTAACCTGAGGTATGAACTCTTCCCTTGTAGAAGAAGTCAGCTACTTTCTTAATGGCTTGTGGGTTGTAAATAATATTTAGAGGTCTGGTACTGACTTCCAGGTGTCTCTCAAAACTGCTGTGGATTGGATTTCTTTCATAAAGCATCTCAAACACTGGAGCATCAGGATCTGCAACTGAAGTTCCTTGCACACATTGTAAAAAAAAAAAAACAAATAAAAAAAACCCAAACAAACATATGGACAAAAGCAAAAAACTAAACCCCAAAGAATTTAGCAATTAATTTTTAATTGGTACTATAAGGAAAGTTTAACTTGTCTAAAAATCTTCCAGCAACAGAAAAGCAAATAATGTGAGCAACTTCTACAATCAACTGAATTCAACATGTTGGCATATACAAAAGCTTTTTCAGAACTGGGGTCCTACTGCTGAACTGCTAACAATTTCTTTCTATTTTAAACCAAAACAAACAGCAAGTGCAACACCCATTGTCTTGAAATACACTTTTTCTACTCACTTTCTTTAAAGTCAGCTTGAACACACCCCATGACTGAACAAAGCTGCTATGATTTTATCTTTACTACGTGGTAACAATGTTTCCAGGAATTCTACTTCAGGCATTCAGTTTTGAACATTCTGGTCTGCAGGAATTAAATCTCTTACATGCCTGTTATCATCAAACATAAAATAAAATTTTTACCAGTGTTCTGATTAGTCATTTCTGAGGACAAACTCTGGAGTCCAAAGGAAGACATGCAGCCAACCTCTTTTTGCTGATAAGAATTTAAAAGAAAAGGATTGTTTAGATTAAACCACCCAAGCCACCTGATACAAGTATAAAGTACTTTCTGTGTTAGTCTTACAGTCACAACTGAATTACAGGTGTAGTCTGAGACTACTGTATGTGTGTTTTGAGTCAAACAGCAGAAGAATGACTCAGAAGCCAACACTGTCTACTCAGGTAGCAGACAGACCAAAGTCAGAAGTGCAAATTTCAGTCGGTTCTCTCCAAATTACAAAGTATGAACTACACTGGAAATTCTTGCAGAATTAGACTCAAATTTTGTTTGCTAAGAAGAGATATCTGACATTTTTTCAGCAAATTCCTTAGGAAGGAAAATAATGCTTCTGAAATTCTGCTTTTAGTGTAACAGGTGAAATAAATGCTTAGTTGGACCAAAGAGCTTTATAAAAAGTAAAATCATTGATTAACCAGAAATGGTGATTATTCCAAAAATCAACTGATTATCTTCTTCCCAACACATACAGCAAGCAAGTTAAAGTTACAAGCACACAGAGCAAGCAATGAAGAGTTCTACAAATAATCTTTGGGAAGAGAGGGGAAAAGCACGTCCAAAATGAGTTTAAGACTTTGGTGTTCTCTTTCTGGGGTAAAACATTATGTGCTGAGTTTTGGAACTGTTTTCATATATATTTATGCATCCTACATAATAACTTAAAAAGATAGTGTCACTTACAGGATTTGGAAAAACCAGAACAGGAAATATGGTCCCCTCTGTTGCCAAATCCCTCACAAAAAGACCACCAAGCTGAACTTTGAGAAGGGAAGAATTTCTGCGAGGAAGAGATTCTGCCAAGATCTTTACACCTGGAACATAAACACATAAAATGCTTTTATTTCTTTCAGTACAAAACATAAAGTTTATTTAAATTGTACAGATAAGAAATATCATAGAACAAACATGACTTTTGGAAGTGCTTACATGTATATTTATTTCTACTAAAAAAATTAAACATGGAAAGTTGGAATATATTACAAAGATTGTACAGTATATATTTCTACAGATGTCTTCCTTTCACACATAACAATGTCTAAAATTAGATTTCTGTGTTGAAATCACTCAAATTTCTGAGGAGAGAGACTTACTTTTGCAGTTTCTGTGAGCTGTTTTCATATTTTCATTTTCAACTTTGTTTCAGTATAGCAATTCAAAGAATTAAAAAAACCCATAAAAATCAGAGGAAAGTCTGAAGACAAAGACAGAAATTGACTTAATACCTGAAAATTCCAGCTGCATAAAAGCAGTCTCCTCAGCACGGACTGCCGCCTTCTCCTTATGCAACAGAGTGAAAGAGCCACCCTGCAACTGTAGGTTTAATTTAGCAAAAACATGATCTCTTTTTGTAAAGGTATTCATGCTAGAAGCTTCTGCAGCAGGATCAAAAAACTCATCTGCACCTAATTAAAAAATAACCAACCACAAAACAATGTATTAAATAAGTGAATTTTCTGAAGGGCTACTCAAGAGCAAAAGACTTCCCAAGCTCTAGGGACGCAAAAAGAAACAAGAAATACAGCAAATATACCTTACTCCTTCACAAAACTGAATATTCTCTTCTATTTCAATTAAGATAATGTAAACCAAAGTTTATGAAGACCCCAACAACCCAGTACTGTTACCCAAACCAACAGAACAGAAAAAGCCCAACACCTCTGTGCCATAAATATCTGGATCTATAGAATATGCCTCAAGTATCCATAGTAGTGAAAGCATATACATACATTGCTTTAGAAATAAGCAGTTACAGCAGGTCCTGAGATTTCTAAAGGTTATTAAGCTTTAAACAGACTCTACTACCTGGGTACATAAGCAGACACATGCATTTTTTCAGCAGTACAGAACCACAGAGCTGCTTCTGTTCACCTTTACCAGGTATCTAACCATGGTGACAGGAACAGCCTTACAAAGAAACAGAAACCCCTCTATTTCCATACCTAATATGTCTTCTGGATTCCATGGCTCCTTTGGGTCTGGCAACAGCCCTTCAAAAGGTTCCCCTTCATATGTTTGCTGAGTATATCCATACCAACCTCCCCAACCAGGAAACCAAGACTGAAGATACTGCAGCATTCCAGTGCTACCACCATGTGCAGGTTCTGCTGCAGGGGAACCTCCCGGGAAATCAGGCAACGGCTCCTTGACACTCTGTAATTGAACATCAATTGAACATCAAAGATACACATGTTGGTTAGTGACAAAAACATCACCATAAAAATACAACCCCATAGCAGCTCCTATTTACTCAGCACTCTTCAGTATGCCAGAAGAGCTATCTGCAATCACAATGTAGCTGATCAGAGCAGAAAGAATAAAATATTGATGTATCAACTGCTGCATAATCATACATGAAGCAATAAGGCATTAAATCTATGTCTACAAACACTAAACCAAGTAAGAAGTCATTTGACACCACAAAATATGGCTCTACATTTTAGCTACTGTGTTTGACAGGCAGATGACACTGTGCTGTTACAGAGATTGCTCCATCTTTTATGACTCATGCTCAGAAAGCCATTGACAGGAGGTTCACTTCTGCCATATACTCTAGGTGAATACTCATTACAGGCCCTCGTTTCCTTATCTCTGTTTTTAAGATGAAGAGTGCTTGCCCTAGGAGTTCTGGCAAGGAAATGTTTGAGAAAGTTCTTCATACAATTAGACAAAAGATTTCACCGTGCAAGGGACACAACATGCAGGAACCAAGCATTGTTTGCAATTTCAGCATTCATACCACACTTTTATATCAAATCAAACACATGCTAACTCTCATCAGCAAAACAGAACACAGTACCTCAGAATAAGTCACTTAAAGATTCCAGATATTACCCTGTATGCAGAATGTTCCTCACCTCAGCTAGGTCATGAAATTTATCATGAACTATCTCATACAGGATCTTCAACTCTTCGTAAGTTTGCTCATCCTCAATACGATGCATTTCTGCCTGAAAAGACAAAAAGGGGTAAAGTAACTGCACTAAAAGAATATAACAGCTTGTTTGCTAACATGTCAAACACCTCTGCACCAAGTAAATTCAGAGATTCATAGAAAAAGCTAACATGGCATGAATGATAGTAGCCAAGTGCCTAACCATGTGAGGATAAACAGAAGTTGTGAGCAAGTCTAACACTGATACTCCCCCATATTACAAATAAAGTTTATTTGCATTGTAAAATAAATTATTTTAACACTTCTTGTGGTAAAAGTCTTTGCCCAACTATACTCTCTTATCATGTATCAGAAGCAAGCACAGCAACACAAAATTTGTGGCACAGAAAATAGCCTGATCTAACAGAGTAACTGGCTTAGCTAGGAGGAAAAAAAAGCTTCTGCCTTGAGTAAAGAAGGCAGGGGAAAATAACTGCACAAATTAGGAAACATAGTATTCATACACAGTTACTCAGGTAGTCTTCTTTGTACTCAGTAAGAAGCTGTTTGTGGAAGCTTAGGATTCACCCAAGTCAAAAAAATTTACAATGGAACAAGAAAGCAAAAGGCATTTTTCTAGTCCAATGCCATCACCCTTTCTATAGTTCACAGCCCTGCTAAAAACAATACAACTGTATTAAAGTAAAAGTCTCCTTCTGTGCCAGGTACTGTAAAATTTCCAGTACACTGACCTACTCACACAGTTCAGGTCTGAATGATAAAGGGAAGAACTAGGTATCAATGGAATCACACCTATAATTAAGACAGGTGAGGTAAATGCTACCCTGAACTGATTTGACATAAAAAGTTCCAATTCACCTCTAGAAAAAATGCAGCTAATTATAGTTCACAGATTTTTAAATTTCCAAAGTAGGACACGGGTTCATTAGTAGGGTCTGTTTTCCTCTAAATTCCTCATCCTAAAATCAACTGGGGAAATCCAAAACCAAAACAACAAAGCATCCCCAAAAATACTGTCCACCAGCCCAAATTTTCCCCCTTTACCTACCCAACCATAGGGGTGACCTGACACGTGTTGATGTTTAAATACTTTCTGAGTCTATAAAGAACATGAGTTAAGAAAGCCTGTCACAGACTGACACGAACATTCTATGAGAGTTAAAGCTATTTTAACCAGTTACAGGTTAAAAAAGACAGATTTTCACAGAGCAGAACAAAGCCAAAAGAACACTGCCACACACACTCCCACGAGGCCAGGTTTCCAACCTTAAAAACTCAGTTGTGGTCGAAAGACAGTCTGCTCAGTGAAAACAGCATGCAGCAAAACTAAAAATGTTTCAAAACTAGAACAGATTTTAAACTTGAGAAGATGTAAGAAATTAAATACAGGATGATTTATCAGCACTGGACAAAACTCAAATCTAAATACCTGCTCTGCAGCAGACAGTGGTTCCCCCTTCAACTTGCTGTAATACATGTCAGTGTAAGACACTGCGTCTTGGGCCCGATGCAATGCAAACCCCCATGTAGAACGTTGTCTCTGCTCCCTGATCTCCGAAAGATTGGCATTCAAAGCAAAGATCCACCATTCTCGGCAGCTGAAACATTTTTAAATGACTTTATTACCACTATTTCCCCAAAACAGCAATGCATGACAACTGGTGAAAGGTCCAGGAGAGGTTCAGTGAAAAAACTGAGAGCATCTCATCAGAAAAAGCTCATCAGTTTTAGAGACAGATAGATGGGCTAGTTCTCCAAACTCTGTGGAACAGTGCTCTGCAAAATCCCCACCACCCTGGTGGAATTTAGCATTGCTGAGGCACGGAGAACAAAATGACCTCTGGCCTGAACTGATACCATCTTTCTTACTTATCCATAAAAGAAAATTAATAGTTTCTCCTTTCCACAAAGAAAATTTCTGAACAACACAGTGAGTACACAGAGGGGTAGAACTTCCAACTTAATTTCAGTTCTTGGAACCTGTGAAAGGATTTAAAGCCTCTGGTAAGAATAACTTTAAGTTTGAATTATACCTGAATATTTAAAGCTGATTTATGAAGTAGGGGAACAACACATGAAAACTGAAACTCTAGTATATGATTACTAGCTACCAATTTTCTCTTCATTCTAGTCTCCCTGGTATGGCTGTTAGTGTCATATCAACAACACACGTGCACTATACTTACTTCTCTGTTACTGTAACCTTCGGTCTCCACTTCCGGAATTTAAGCTGTCGTTCCTTTCTAGCCAGTTCCTTTAAAAATCCCATGATCTGCTGATACTGTATCTTTTAGTAAAACAATACACAGAACAGTTAGGCAATGTTGGAGTGCTTTCCAAAGCAAACAAAAAAACCACTAAAGGTTTTGTTTATCTGCATCAATGGTCTACATATGGCTTCAGAATTAAGACTATTAATCATAATTCATGATTTGCTTCTTTAGTGCCACGTATCTTCTCCCAGTAGCAAGCAGTTAATGCATGACATCAATTTATAGGCTGACTTATGAACATACAGAATGAAATCTCCATATCAACCCAACATCAGCTGCTATTGCATACTCTATAGACTACAAAACCCCACATGCATCCTTCCTATTACTACAATAAACACTCATGTATTTTTTTTAAAGAATCACTTGAAGGTGTGCTTGGATTAAACCAAACAACTTCTTTCAGCTGCCTCCACACCAAAATCTCTAAAGAAGTATTAATTTTATGCTACACTAACTGATATTTAAGCTGTCAGAAACACTACTATGAGCCCTACAGGTACTTCACTGTTTGAATCAGCAGGTGTTTCCTTAGAGACAGACAATGCAAGGTGGCAATACACTCTTATGTCAAAGTATCAATTTGTAAATAGTTCAATAACCTAAAGATAACGGAGTATCTTCTTTCATCACTTGATTTATTTGTGGCTAATCATAAGGCAGTGTGCCATACAGCATACAGACTAACTTGTTTAGTAAATGATGACCTCATTTCCCCTCCTTCTCAAGCGTGTCTGTGTCAGACACTGAGATTTAAATTCAGATGGTTGGTATTTACCTGTGAAAGCTTCAAGGGTATAGTCTCGAGCTGAATGTCACACTCGAGACGTGGAGTCTGGCGTGATCTTAAAGGCACCTTAGAACAGTTTCTCTTCAGAAGTGCAGAAGTGCATACAGGTTCCATAATGTAATTATGATCACGACTTTCCATGCTTTTATCCATTGCTTCCTGTGGGTTACAAGCATATTTACTCTCTAAGAAATTTATGCCCAATACTTCCTAGGATTCATTTGTTTCATATACTAAAACTATTAGCAGGCCAGTCTATTAAAAAAAAAACAAAACCCTCTTGAGCATGTTTTCAAAGGTAAAACAATGTGTTTCAATGTGTTTCACAGCACAGTTTTTGTGTTTCACATGTTCATTATAACATGAAACCTTAAAATTTTGTTCTCTTAAAAACACCAGTTCCAATAAATTCTAAGTCAGTAAGAGCCACAATATAGGAAGGAGAGTAACAACAATCTGTCTCATACCTGTAGTTGACCAGGGGGCAGGTCACCCAATAAAGTGCAGTTGGTGTCCCAATAAACACTGAAGTCTGCAACATCCAGCTGTTTTTTCCGCATCAGCTTCTCTACCTGAAGTAGAAAAAGCAGAATAAACTGAGGATCACACCCCATGTGCCATGGAATTTTTAGTTCTACATGCTCCATAAACAATACACAATGCCCAGAATGTTTACTGCAATATAAATGGAGGATACTATATGTTTTACTAATTATTTACTAGCACCCATAAAGTACAGCACCACATTTAACTTTTAGTGAAGAAGCCAAGGCAGCTGCACTTACTGGTTCAAACGCGGCATTTTGCATTGACACGGTTTTGATGCATATGCCAAAGGCAAACGGCTGCAAAGGATTTGTGACACCATCCTCAAATCTCAAGTGGACATCCTGAATTTTTAACTAGACAGAAAAAAACCAAACATCATTAGAGATAGCTATTTAAATTATTACAGTGGACATCAGTACTATTCATTAATACTGATGCCATTTAATATTTAAATTCTGAAATTCTCAAAAAAAAAAAAAATCTGTTAATTATTTAGACCTCAGAGAAATCCCATCCTGCTGTTTTTGTGCTCCCTAATGCTATCTTCTCCAGATACCAGTAGCCCCTGTTCACATCCCCAAAACCAACTAGCTACTTTCACAAGCCAGTTTAATTTATTCCACTACACTAACCTTGTCCTCTTTTGTAAATATAAATGTGCCATTTAAAGACTCAGATTTACTTTACGTACTAGAAACATCAGCCTGCACCAGAATTACAAGGCAACCCAAACTGATTTTACATTCTTAAAACCTCTGAGAGCACCAAGTTACCATTGTTTCTCAGAAAATGTAGTGTAGAGGACTGATAGAAGTATTGAGATACTCTATAGAGAGCCTTTATCTCCTGCCCCAAATACATTCTTCTCAAACACATCAGGAAAAGCAAGCAGACCAAGGTATCTTGCTTCCAAACTGCCTCTAATGAATTGAAAAGCAGCCAAATAATGCAGTCAGTTTATCTGCACATAAAGAAAAGGATAGTTCTTTCACAGAGGCCAGCAGACTGGCTTTGGCAAGTTGTATGTAGAAAGCTCCTGCTTCTTAAACACAAATGACTAGTGATGTAAACGTTGATAAAATGACATTAAGGATTGCCAAAGAGAAAAAGCAACAGAGCGCAACAGCCATACCTGATTCATTCTGAAACTTTAGAGACACATGGCAGATTTTTATTAATAGTGGTAAAAGAGTAATTAAAGAACTTGAGAGACAACACACAGTCAAAAAATCAAAACCACGCAGAAACTCTGAGATTTGTTTCTTTACAAACCGTCTTTTTATCAAAACAAATCAAGCTTTTCTGCTTCATAAAAAATACAGTATTTCAGCAGGTTTATAACTAAGAGAATAAAGTGTGAGCAAGAATCATGAGATTCTGTGCAAATCCATTATCCACCTATTTTTACAAACAAAAAAAGTTAATGTTTCTCCTTTGGCAAAACTGGGATAGAGGGTTATTCCTTTCTCTAAGTCCCCACCTGGACTAGTTTAAAGTTATGAAGGTTCCACCTGAAAGGGCCCTGTCCTCTGTCAAGCATCAACCTTTAATTAACATCTCTGAGGTCTAGCCAGTGTGAAGCACAGTGGGCACAGGTAATTCTTAATAGGTGGGAAAAGCTCTACAATGCAAAGGCTTACTTCAATGTTTTCCACAATTCTGGTGACGACAGACGCAGTCACCGAGTACCAGTAAGACTCCCCTTTCTGCTGTCGCTCTTTCTAAGAGAGAAAACAGGGATAAACATTAACCACCACTGCAACAACAGGAAACAAAGTAAATGTTAGACTGAAAGAGCTGTGAAAAGGAGAAATTAAAAAAAAAAAAGTCACTATCTGACATATAAGGGACACACAACATGCTGGGGGTAGGGCAGAAGCTGCACATATGAATCAAATTTTCTGTTTCCATGCATCTACTGTCCCACTTGTATTGCATCTGTTTTCCTAACATCTACCATAGTGGCTGTTTCACCATCAAAGATGAGTATGACTCACTTTCCATTTTTCTTCAAGTGCCAGAAGAAGGGCTTTCTTGCGTTCTCTTTCTTGCAACTTCTCCCTTTCCTCATCAAAATCATCTTTTTTTTCTGGTGCACCAATTAAGTGCAGTTTTGAGACAGAAATCACCCATGGATCCACATGTGGCCGATAAAAAGGTATCTGCAGTGTAATTTTGCCAATGAAACCTAGATATACAAAACAGAGATGCTATCAGATTCTCACGTAAAAACTTGACCATCCTTGAAAAACCTGAAAGAAAAAGCAGGGTAAGAAAAAACCAAGCCAAACCAGAACTGGATTACTGAAAACCAGGTTACCTCATTTGTCCAAGGTTCTGACTCACAGGTAAAGTTTCTTCTAAAAACATGCAATGCTTCCTGTTCATAAGTATTTGTCCTGCACACACAAGCAAAATACAAACCTGCCTTTACTTCAAATGGTAACTCCAGTTCCTTCAAGGCATCTTTCTTTAGTGGCAAGTTTTCCAATTCAACAGCACCTAATCAAAGCAGAAAAACCCCCAGTTTGATAAACAAAATTATGTTAAAGAGTGTCAACTTGAACATCATATATATATATGCAAGGCTTGTGATGTAACTATGTAAAACCACAGACTTAGTTACTGGGGAGTAACTACCATCATCAAGATGCAAGATAGAAAGACTGCAGAATATTTTCTGCCAAAGCCTCTCAGCAGTTACTGAATAGTGTTAAGAAGGAAACTCCAATATTCTTTAAATTAAAAATGCTGGTAAGGAATGATAAGTATACATTTAAAGTTTCATATTTTGTTTTAAGAATGTTGATAGAAAGCAACAAAGATAGGAAAACAAGATAATTTACTAAAAGTAAAAGAAAAAATCACTAGCACAAACTCAAAAGGGCATGTGTTAAGCACAGTTTAAAATGGTTGTTTCTATTCCACCTTTCAGTTAATAAAGAAACACTTTTTTTTTTTACATCACAGTATGAAAACACTTCAGAAAATTCCACGGAGCCTCACCCTTTAGAAGAGCAACTGAAAGTTGGTCTGTGTTCAGGTTATTGACATATTTGCCCAAATAGGTGTTGAGGACCCAGGCTACTAATCCTTCCAACATGACTGTCCTAGAAGAGGGAAACTAACGTTTTTCTGTCATTTTCTGGATTTCTGTTCCATAATTATAGAATTCTTCTGCAAGAAAAAACATGAGAAAAATTACTGCCTGAAATACAGACTCTCAGCAGAGCTGACATACTGCTATCATTCTTACTGTAAGCAATCTAAAGAGCAGTAAAAACACCAAGCTTGATTTCTACCTTAAAAACCACTGTATGCTATACCCTTTAAGTCACAGTTTCATACAGAGCTCACATTTGCAAATTGAGTTCACCTTTCCACACTTTTCCTATTCAAAACATCCCACTTGTTGCAATAATCACCAAGACAAATCGACAGTCCTCTTCCAGGAAAAAGCAGGCTAGATTTCCACGTTGATCGGAAGCAGTTTTGCACTGGCCTCCTTGACTGCTGCCACCAGTATTTTCTTCAAGTTGCCAGCACTCTGGTTTATGAAGCCTGGTCTAAAGTAACAGCCCAGAGCCTTAAGCCGTGTTTTTGTAGAATTCTGACATACCACAACATGAGATAACTCACCCCTTTTTTGGGAAGAGTCAATGTGCAGGAAACAATCAGATACAAGTCCCATAAACAGCTCACCAACAGTTACTGTAACAGCTTTTCCAAGTGATGGAAGGATTACTAGATCAAGGAGGGGACAAAAAGCTCTGTCAGAGAAGTGACACTAGTCACACAGGTAAACATTTCCCTCCACACTTCTCTAACCATTTGTTTCAACTGCTGTGGTAATCACACCACTAAAACCCCTCAGGCCCTGATCGAGTTTTTAACCAGTGAATTGCAAAACTACTATTGGCTTCTGCAAGGGCAGGATCAAGGATGTTATTAGAGTAATGAAAAAAGGATGCCAGCCATATCTTGTGGTTAGAATGCAGGAAATGTATCCATTCTGTTTTGAAAAGGCTCCCAACGCCAGGTACCTCCCTGAACCAGTGTACCTGAGACTTAGTTCAACAGAGCAGAAGAGCAAGATATACCAGGCTTATTCACATCTGACTACAGAATAAAATTACAGTAACAAGAGTTACACTTTACACTGGTTCAGGGTTTTCCCATAACAAAGTCTGCTTGATTTTCAGGCATCCACAATTAAGCCTTTACTTCTTTTTTTTTTTTAAAAAAAAAGGGCAACTGGAAATACATAACTAACACAGTTAAATAAAGTAACCAGAATCAGGTAAATAATGAAAAGCTTTTTCTAAAGGCTCAAAAGTGAAACTATGCTGTCACGCAGAATGAAACACAGACAGCATAAATAACACAGAGAAGCTACGTTTGAGGAAGTCATATTGCCATGTTGAATGCATTTAACCTTTTATCTTTGTAAAATTACTCAACAGTTTTTTAAAAGACATATTATTCCACATAACAACAACTAACCATTCGCACACAGGGCTCACCACCTCATGTTGTAGGTTCTATTCTGATAAAACTGACAAGAAAGCTCAAGTTCAAAGCGAAGCAAATACAGTAATCCTCATTATGTTACCCTTAAAAGAGTAAGAAAATAAAATCTACAGGTGTTAGAAGCCAAATTAGAGAAAAACATCCTGAAGAAGCATTCAGAACCATGGTACAGGTTCGTGTCTCCGTGACTGGAAACCTCCGGTGCACACCCGAAGTCGTATCAAGAATAAAGTAAATGGTCTCCTTAACGCACACTTGTGGAACGTGACTAGGAATCTTTCAGATGTTTTAAGGCTTTTGCACTTATGACTTGTCCGCTGGAAAGAAAACCAAAACACTTATTTTCCACGACGGTAACTTTATTTCCTTAACGTACACAGTAAGAAAGCAGCAAGCACTCCTGAGGGCTAGTCGGAGCCAGGACTCTCTCCCGAAGCCGGCTACCTCTTACCCGAGCAGGACCGAAACTTTCCCAGGAAAGGCGACACGGGCCTTGAAAGAGCAGGGCCTGGGGCAGCTCAGAGGGCTGCGAGCTGGGAAGTACCGGGAAGTACCGGGAAGTACATCCCCCCACCCTGTCAGCGCAGGGGGAAGGGGGCACTTTACTCAGCACCCGGCTACCACAAAAAAAGGGCGGGAGGGCCCTTCAGCCCACCCCCCCGCTCTCCAGGCCAGCGCCAGGCGATGAGACGCGCTGGCACGCAAGGCGAGCCGGAGCGAAAGGTCACCTTGCCGGGCAGCCCCGAGGCAGCAGCACGGCGAGGCCGGGGGCAAAGGGCCTGCGCCACGCGGGAGGCCGTGAGGGTCAGCCTGGAGGCCCGACCGCGGCGTCACACAGAGCCCGAGCCGGAGGACGCGCTGCCCTCCGCCGCGCCACAACGCAGGGACGAGGGATAAGTGACGAGGGACAAGAGACGAGGGACGCGGGGCCGCCCCT
>VXBZ01009850.1:216654-311002 GCA_013399135.1 Heliornis fulica | reverse complement strand
GGGAGATGAGGTGCTCAGGGAGATGGTTGAGGAGAGGACAGGGACGGTTTGATTTGATAATCTTAACGGTCTTGTCCAACCTTGTGATTCTGTGAAACATAAGTGGGTTCTTGTGCTTCCACATAAAAGTCAGATTTTATTTCTGGCACGCAACTCCACAAATTGAAAACCTGGTAAATTAACCACCACAACAGGATCCTCCTTCCTGTTAACACTAAAAACTCCTTAAAAACCTTCTGCCACTGCTGCTTCAGTGTGGTGCCGTACTGGGAGCTGACGGACACAGCCACAAATGAAGACACTGCATTCCAAATCCTGTTTGAATACAGGTGCCATAATTGCCAGTTAAGTCACATACGTAAAATATAATTATGGGATCTTAAAAATCAACCAAACCTAAAAGACTCACACTTGATTCAGGGAGAACATCTACTAATTTGTTGTAATATGTGGTTAGATCTTCAGTGTCAAGCACAGTAAAACAGGATCTCCTGGTTCTGAGGTTTGAGTCAATTCCACTTTTTCCAGATGACGCTGCACAATCCACAAGAGATGGCCCTTTTCCTGACGTCAGTGGGTGTGAGCTATCCGGCATACACCGTCACAGGAACCTTCTCAAATATTCACTGTAATGTAGGGAAAAATATTTGGGGTTTATGGTTAACCTCAAGTGGGAGGTCAGAATTAATCAGGACACAAATCAGGCAGAACGCAAAGATGACAAACATTAGAGCTGCCAATAAAAGGAACTTCCTTCCAAGTCTGACATAACAACTATTTAAACTAGCTTTTCTTTTATAAAACAAAATAAACTATGTACAGCTAATGAAACGCTATTGTTCAGACCTAACAGCTGTGATCTAGTAAAAAAAGCTGCTGTAAAACATTTCACACTTCAATATACTCAAAGTTGATTTGAGAAGTTTGGTCCAATAGTGATGAAAACCAAACTGTAGCAATAAAAGAAATGCCCAGGAGGATGAAAGAAAACATGTTCATGAAGATACAGGACAGGACATGGAATCCAATACTTTTAAGATCAAATGGATAACTCATGGAACTAGTGATAATTTAACTCCAGTCTCTGTTGTGGTCACAGCCTGAAAGATGGCATACCCAAACCCAAATTATCATCACAAGAAGTCTCAGCAGAAAAAGCAATGGCATAAAGTTAGAAAAATGTTTCTTTCAAAATCAGTTCAGGTCCTCTGAAGGCATCACAGAAGACAGGGAGGAATTGGCCATTCAGTTTAAAAGAAAAAGCATTCAATTTTTTTTAAAATGCAAAGATCATCCTTCGACTCCCAAAGCTGACAAATGAAATGAAAACCTCAAAAGCATCAGTGTCTATATTCTTCTGAAATTTCAAGTCTCTTTAGGAATAACAGGTTTATTTTAGAAGATAAAGGGCTGTTTGATCGATTTCATCAGTCAGTGAGTACACACAATTGGCGATTTAACTGGTTTTCATCCCTGCAGCTTGAATACCCAAAGGCAATTTTTTTTCTGGAAGTCAGGCTTGAAGTAAATTGTCCTCATTTTCCACTGAGATCTGAATTTCAGTTTCCTTTGTTCAAGGGGTTTTCTTCTTTTGAAAGGGGAATTTCTTCCCCTGATGGGGAATAATAGGGGGCATTTCCATAATCCATGCTAGTTGAACTAGTCTGTTCTGGAAACTGGGAACTGCAGTCTGGACTACAAACTTTAACAATGCAAGTCACATTCACCTGCGTTCCTCCGTTCCCAGAATGCTCTGTCAAATAAACAGAAAACACATTAAACATGGAAGAATGAAACCTGGAAGAGGAAAGGTTATTTGACTTCAAGTTAAAATAGACATTAAATATCTTCTTGTTTCACTTGATTTAGGTAAGCTGGTGGAGTTGGTTCTGTACCATTTTAGTTTTGTTTTTTTTTTACCAAAATCAACATGTCATCCCACAAATTATAAACCATAAAAATTAATACAGAGCCCTGAATCCCAACCCACCCACTGCCATTTCAGGTGCTTGGACAATGTTCTGTTCTTAACTGGTCCCTTTGGCTCTGCCTGTCACTCACAGGTAAACACTTTCAGACCATCACACTGGTCATCCCCTGGTCTGCCAACAACTTTTCCTCCGTTGAGCACACTCTCTGTCTCAGGCTGATAGAATCACAGAATCCCAGACTGGTTTGGGCTGGAAGGGACCTCAAAGGCCATGCAGTCCCAACCCCTGCCATGGGCAGGGACACCCTCACTAGCCCAGGCTGCCCAAAGCCCCATCCAACCTGGCCTTGGACCCTGCCAGGGATCCAGGGGCTTCCACAACCTCTCTGGGCAACCTGTTGACTTTAAACAATCACATTTTCTTCTCAAAAGTTACTCTCTGCTGGTTTATCCTGCCAGTTAAACTTCTATTAAAAACTCCTAACTGATAATAAAATGTCCAGAGGGTCTGGACCCTTCTGAGACATTCTTACCTGAACTCGCAGAGTTGTGTCTGTCGCTATTGGGAAGCTTACAACCTTCTGTGCCTGAGTGCTGCTGCTGAAATCCTTCTGTTTCTTTCTTTTCATTGCTCCTTATGACACTGACTGCTGCAGGCCCAGTTGGATTACTCAGGGAGCTACTGCTGGACCCAGAAGTTTCCAAGAGACAATGTTCTTCCTGTTCAGAACCGCTGGGGTTTTGCACTCCTGCATTTCTCACTTTTTTGTCACACTGCTTTTCTACAGGGGGAAAAGACTGGAACATTTGCAGAGAAATGCAAAAAAAAAATTAATCTTTTTTAACTGGTCAGTGCATAGGTAGCTAAAGAAACTGCTGATAATTACTATTTGCATAGCAGTGACTGAAGTCATTACCAAACCACCCCATTCTCACTCCAGCTGTCTTGCTGCTGTGCAGTTTTCCTCTACTTGTAATTAGGTAAGACAGCATGATTTCTATATATCTTTTAAAAAAACAGAAATGATGGAAAGGAAGGAGTGACACACACCGAATCTGCTTTTGTAGGTGCTGAAGAGTAACCATGGGCTGCAAGAGAGGAAGGACAGTTCGTTAATACCTAAATTTGTTTCAGCTGCAAAACCTACTCTCTTAACCTAGTCTGAGTGATATCCTTTGCTCCTGGAGTAAACTCCAAACATACATTTATTGTACACTGAAAATGTTGAGAGCTATATTGTATTCATTTTGTAAAGTGACTTAAATTTACCCAGAAAGCAAAGAATTCTGCATGCATGATTAGTTTTCCAGTTTAGTGTCAATGAGAAAACGTATTGATGAAAGTAAACTAGTCATGACTGTTTAAGGACAACTTTTGATAATGTCTAATACTTAGATGAAATATTAGACATTGTCATGATGATGATGAAGATGATGAAGTACAAAATACTTTGCAAGCTCCATTGGTACAACTGTTCTACAGTTGTCCAGCTCCACAGATATGTTGTCTGTTTAGACAGTAATCTGAAACCTGAGGAATAAGAGAGATTTGAATGGGATGTTTGCCTCACTGTATTTCTGCACTGAGGTTAATTTCACCACATGAATCAATAAAAATATTTTGATTCTTAATTACTTAAATAAATATTCTGAAATTCCTGGAGTATTTTTGTTTTAATTCTATTTTTCTGCAGCCACAAAGCTTATGGGATCAAGCTGATTTGCACGAGTCTCTCTTAGTCTCTCTGCTAAAGAGGTTTGAACCCTTCGGCCAATTTCACCCCAGTATGACAAATTAATGGTGTCAAAAGCTCCTCAGAGATTCATGAAGCCATAAGGTTGCCAAATAGTGAGGCAGAAACCTGTAAATATTTGCCTTGTCCCCTTGGAAAAAAATAAAAGTAATCCATACATCATCAGACACTAAAGAATCTACATGTCAGTGATATTTCATCCATACCCAGCTGCGAGAAAGGCTTTAAAGCAAATTGGCATCTTCTAAAACACTAATGTCAATCAACCAGTGGACTCAAATTGGTAAAAATAAAGCAATACTCTTTCTTCCCTAACGTGGTGGTGTCTTCTTCCCTAATTTCCCCTCTCCCACATGCTATTTTTATGTTGTTTCTTCCCTCTAAGGTGGAGCTGGAGTGACTCTATTCACACAGGCCTTTAATGTGATTTGGAGTCAAATTCTCTTGCTTCACATTTACAGGGGTAGACTAACAAAATTCAGAGCATGTGGTCAGTGAGGAGTGGTTGTACCTTGGAGGCAGGCAGCTTTTGGGATAGAGGTGTGTTTTGGTGTTCTAATGACATTATAATGACCAAAGTTTACTAGTGGACAGCATTTTGTCAAATTCCAGTATTTACTGTCTGCTAGTTTTCATGTGATGAATCTTACCTTTTTTTTTGGAGATTAAGCAATACCCCAAAAGAAACACTATGAGGACAAATAACAATGGTCCTACTACTGATCCTGAAAATAAATTAAAAACATAAATTTAGCAGGTTGATCTTACAAAGGATCTAATTAGAAAGAGGTCATTTTGTAGTTTTTGTCCACGGCTACAAAATCTGCATTTACAAGTATCAGTTGTGTCTGATGCCTCTACTGTTGAATCTCAGTCTCCAGCACTTCAGCAAACTGTACTTTCCTGTCCTGAAAAGTGAGGACAGATTTTCAGCCTCAATCACAAAGGATCTCTCTTTAGGCTCAGTTTGTTAAATACAAGGCCATACAGTCCAAGAACGCTCCTAAACATGTATGCCTTCTGGACAGGTTGGGAACAGGAGAGAATACATCTGGACTTGGGAATGCCCTAAGGACTTGTCTTGGGAAAGGCTGCCAGAAGTCTCCACAGACTCCAAAGACAATGAGGTTTGTGAAGTCAAGCTTGCCTCAGTCCAGAATCTAGGATAGAACCCTTTCTACCAGCTCCTTCATAGTAGCAATCCTCAGGCAATGCCATGTTGTTGCCTTAAGAGGTTACCCTATTTCTCATTATAGGTCTGATCACACTCCATTCTTGGAACTACCATGATTCAGATGCACAAATAATGAAGGACACCTTCAGCCTAGTCCCATTAACTGAACTACCATGACCACCTCAAAAGAGTTGGGTCGTGCTCAGCAGGAACCAGCATGACTGGTTTAATAAAGATGTAATTAATTGGAGCAACAGACACACACAGATTCTTTGGATTGCTGGGAATGAATACACTGTCTGCAAGGCATTTGTAAATACAAGAGATCCTAGCTAATAACATGTTATAAAACATATATGGTACTTAAAATACATAGGAACTCTATAGAGATTTCTAAGTTTCTGGAGAAGGCACTTAGTGTAACTGAATGGTACCCAAAGGCATCCTGATGGGGGGGAGGAGAGGCTCAGCCCACCAGCTGGTCCCAGAGATCAGGATGATACACAGTGTTTTCTTCCCTAATGTGGTGGTGTCTTCTTCCCTAACTTTCCCCCTCCCACATGCTATTTTTATGTTGTTTCTTCCCTCCAAGGTGGAGCTGGAGTGACTCTATTCACACAGGCCTTTAATGTGATTNTTCATACAGGCCTTTAATGTGATTTGGAGTCAAATTCTCTCGCTTCACGTTTACAGGGGTAGACTAACAAAATTCAGAGCACGTGGTCAGTGAGGAGTGGTTGTACCTTGGAGGCAGGCAGCTTTTGGGATAGAGGTGTGTTTTGGTGTTCTAATGACATTATAATGACCAAAGTTTACTAGTGGACAGCATTTTGGTCAAATTCATGACAGGCTGAAGGCTCAGGGTAACAAACATGCAGCTTGTTAGTTTAACCTTCAAGTTCCAACATTATCACAGTTTGGCTGCGGTGTCTCCACTCCGCTCCATCCTCCATGTGTGCTATCTGTCTCACAGACACACAGCTCCCTGATCTTACCAACCTTCAACACTGCCTTGGAGCTTGCTGTGAATAAGGATGTTTAGGAACTGTTCTGGTGATAAGGATGCTCTGTATATCAGTTGCTCATCCCCCTGGAACACTTCTGTAAATGCTTTCTTAAAAACATGAACATTGATTTGATTTCTAAGTTACCTCTAGAAATGATCCCATACTTGTGTAATCTAGTTTTTTGTATTTTTAGAAGTATTTCCACAATTACAAGGACTGCAGAGTGCACTGGGGTAGCACAGGTATTACACAACTCACCACAAGTAGCATCATACTGAGTTACTTGAGCTGTTTGGAGCTTATGCTTGGGTACAGGTAGTTGGTCTTGGAAAGAAACTGTGAACCAAATACAAACCAACCTCCTACTCAGACTAAAATTACATCAAATAAGTTATTAGCTCACCTATGATGTGAGACAAGTCAGGTGCAGAGTTTAAAACGACAGGTCGAGTTATTATTTCAGGCTTGTTGGAAGCTGAGCTTTGGGTCAGGAGCAGGTTCAGAATAGTGTGAGGTATAGCTGTGGCAGCTGTTGTTCCAGAGTCACTGCAGACAGCATCACTCATGGCATTTCCAGGAATAGCCACTGACTTACAACTGCAAGAAATGAAATCTTAGGAGAGAAAGCAGCCCATACACAGTAAAGGCTGCTGTAAGAGAAACACTTACACTGTGTGTGGTGTACAGCTGGTATCATAAGATTCCTCAAGTGAGAAAGTGCCAGGAGGACAAGGTTTGCATTCTGTGTCTGTGCTGTCTGTCCCTTTAAAACAAAGAGGAAAACTCCAGTTAGTTTCTCCAGTGAGAAACAAGAATGAAAAATCAAGGTCTGTGGTACAGATCCTGGCAGTGACAGAGGCAGCACACAAAATACAGTCTTTAACTGTCACAGAAGAGTGTAACTCGAAGCACCCAACCCAAACACAAACCAGAAGATTAATCAGCTGTTGGTTTGCTATCCTTGATATTTTTTTCAAGGACTTAAAAACCCACCAAGAGGTCAAAATGTGAGATGAGCTTTTTCACTTGTCCCCGACAAGTATCTTTTCACATTATTCTTTATTTCTTAAAAAAAAAATAATCAATGATCTTTGTATTTTATTTATCATCCCAGGACAGCTAAAGGATCAGTGGTGACTTTCATAATCTAATAAAGACTGATTAAACATGCAGGCCAGCACACTGTCATCGCTACTTACTGTAACCCAATTTCATCTGAAGCCCTATTTCAAGGATCTAAGCAGGAACTGAGTGCTCTCAAATCTGAGTCACTTCCATGGAAGAAATCCCACAGTAGAACAAAACAAAGGAAGATAAGTTGGAGAACTTAATGGTGGTAACAGATTGCAACATGTCCTTTTGGATATGCCCCTTGAGAATACTGTTGCTGTAGTTACTGTGTACTTCCTAAGAGAACGCTTGCACTAAAAAGAATGCAAAACTTTAGGAATTAAAGGACAATATTCCCGTAATTTACTGAATTGAAGGCAGATTCAGAAATATTTATGGACTATTAATGCAAAAAATAACCCTCTTCATAGAGTAAAGCTAATTTCCACATAGAGTGCTCACAATTAAATTACCTCTTCTGGAAACTCGATAACCTTTTCCACATTTTTTATGCACTTCACATATTTCGCAGGAGTCGTATATACTCGAAAAGCAGTACTCATTGGGTGGGCAGCTGCAGATTCTGTTCTGTGACTTAGTGCATGTTTGATTCTGCACAAATCCTGGTTTTAAAACAAGAATAAAGCAAGATTTCATTAGCAACATTTAAAATCACAGCCTGCAATCTTTCAAGTGAAGACGAGGTTATGTTCACATACCACAGACTGAAGGCAATTTTGCTGCTCATGGCTGATACACCATCATAAAATGATAAGTTCTATACCTCAAAATCTACATTTTCAGAAGAGTTTCCTCTAGGAGAGGAGAAATTTGCATCTGCAGAATTCACACTGCAGTTGCACTGTACTGTATAACAGCCATAAATACTCACATTTGTGTAACCCGTGCTCATCGCTGCAGTATTTGGGGGCCACACCAAGAGTTGTAGTCGATGCAGATCATACAACTGTATTTAAAGTGATCTGAGACATTTTCATACTGTAATTAACCAGCTTTGCAGGACTATCTATTATTTAGATAACACCAAAGCCCCTTTGAATAACTTAGACTGCATCCTTAAAACTCATTTGCCAATGAGACAAGTAGATAGTTTTCTACACCATCTCCCATTAGAAATGATGGGCAACTTACAACTCAGTTTGTTAATGCATATGATCTACTGGACCAATGTACAGATGTGGGTACAATTTATATACTGTAAGGCTGCTTTACCAAACTGACTATAGTGCTTGGTAAAAGAAATAAAAACAATACAGGAATATCACAACTGGTGTTTGCTTTTGTCAGTTCAGCAAACTGAGGAATGACCAGATGGCTGGAAATATAATCTGTTTATCCCTGTGCAAGCCAGGTCTGAAACTCCCTTGGCTGGTGAGTGTAAGGAGGAAGTTAGTCTGCTGCTGATGTTTGTACCTACTTTAGTGATGCCTTGGTTTCCAAGAATATAAGACTGGTGTCACATTGGAAGNCTCCCATTAGAAATGATGGGCAACTTACAACTCAGTTTGTTAATGCATATGATCTACTGGACCAATGTACAGATGTGGGTACAATTTATATACTGTAAGGCTGCTTTACCAAACTGACTATAGTGCTTGGTAAAAGAAATAAAAACAATACAGGAATATCACAACTGGTGTTTGCTTTTGTCAGTTCAGCAAACTGACATTCAGCAGAATGACCAGATGGCTGGAAATGTAATTATCTGTTTATCCCTGTGCAAGCCAGGTCTTAAACTCCCTTGGCTGGTGAGTATAAGGAGGAAATTAGTAAGGAGGAGGGGTAGGTCAGGAGCTTGCTGACCATCAGCTTCAGGTGGTGAGAAATTGTGCTGTTCATCACTCATTTTGTTGTTGTTGNGAGTCAGTTTTCTTCCTGGCAGCTGATTTAGTGCTGTGTGTGGGATTTAGGGTAAGAATATTGCTGCTAACACACTGATGCTTTTAGGAAGGCAGAGCACCCAAGAAGCTGGAAGAGGACACTGCCAGGACAGGTGACCCAAGCTGGCCAAAGGGATATTCTGTACCACATGACATCATGCTCAGTAGAAAACTGGGAAGGGTGGTCAGGAGGAGGGGTAGGTCAGGAGCTTGCTGACCATCAGCTTCAGGTGGTGAGAAATTGTGCTGTTCATCACTCATTTTGTTGTTGTTGGGTGGTATTATTATTGTTGTTGTTATTTTCTGTCCTATTAAACTCTCTTATCTCAACCCAGGAGTTTTAACCTTTTTTCCCCATTTGTGATTCTCTCCCCCACCCCACTGGGAGAAAGGTGTGTGAGCAAACAGCTGTGTGTGTGTTTTAGATGCCAGCCAGGTTAAACCAGGACTTAGAAAGAAAAATAGGGAGGGTCCTTTGCAAGACTTCCCTTATTCTTTTCCTCAAATTTTATGAGTACCAAAAGCATGAGAATGGGACTATGCAAGTGACAGACAAAACCTCCTAGTTTTAGGAGAAATTAGTAGGTTAAACCAAGCCCTCCTTTGGAGCAGGCTGCTAAATGCCTCTGTAACAATTCAAGCCTACCTTTCCTGCAGGGTGGGGAACAGGGAAAGCACAGAGGAGACCGATTCCAGACTGCTGTGTATGTGTTAGGTCTACAGGGACTGCACTTTGTGTCCACGCTGTGACTGCAGCTCTCTCTCAAGTATTCACCTGTTTAAAAACAAAACAAACAATCAAAAATACCACAAAAAAAACCCCAAAAAACCCAAAACCAAACAGAGAAAGAATTTAATTGGAAAAGATCACTAGGAACTGTTTAAGGTAAGTTTCATTCTCTGCTGCAGAAACCTTGCCCTTTAGTGCCACTATCAGAAGGGCAATGTGTACCTAGCAGGTGATGTAAAGGAGGACTGCATGTGTGTACAGGGAAACCGATTTCTTTTGTCATTTGTGTTTGACTCCTTTTCCTGCATTCACTGCAGTGAACTCCAGCTGGATTCAAAACAAGGCAGACTCAATCTGGAGCAAAACCCCTCAGCACACACTTAGATGCAGCTGCCACAGCACATGAGCCAAAGGTTTTATCCTCATGGAAGCTGTGTTTTGTGGTGAAGCACAGGATGGTGTTCTGCACAGAAAGCCAGGCATGTGCTGGGAGGATGCATCTGGGTGAGGCCCTTCCTACCTTTACAAGGATGAAGAAAGCATAATGAAGTATTACCACACCCAGACCTGAATTAGAAGGTCACCACTTGTCACTACTGTGGGGACACGAGCTCACTTCTTCCTTCAGCTCTTCAGCCAGCCCTAACAGATCAAAGCAATGAGTTTCTGAAGGTACTGTCATTCCAGACAAAATCAAAAGCTATCAAAGGTAGCTTCTCCAATGCTTCTCACCAACATTAGTGTGGTGATGGGAATAAATATATAGGAGCTCCAACACATACACTCTGGAGAAAGGAAAACATTTCAGCTGACATTTCCCCCATGTTTGAGAGGAAGAAGAAGATAAAAGTCAATGTCTCATATCCTGTACAGAAACAGCCTGGAAAACAGAAAGCAGGAATAGCACCGGGAGAGCCTTTGGAACTCTATGGAGACTTTTCTCCTAAAGAAAGGATCCTGGAGGTGAGCCACAGAAATTATTTCCAAAGACTTTGTTTTCCCATGTACTTACTTGAACCTTAAAATTCTTCCTCCCACACCCTCCTAATGATTTAGGCTTTAATTTTTGACAAATTATAGTAAAGCAAATCGGATTCATAATAACAAATGTAAAGAATCTTGGACTTCGAACAACCTGCTGCCCAGAGTTTGTTATTCTGAAAAATTACAATTAAGGAGAAACAGACTGAACAGCACATACCACAAGAGAAAAAAAAAAAAAAGGTTTTACCTACAAAATCTGACCTTTCATGTGCTGTTTTTAAGAAAGGAAGCTTGACAGTTCTCTCTAGACATTTTCGGTTAATTCTAGCAACGGTGGCTGCTTCAGCACGTACCGATTTCCTGCTTCAACTTCCGGCTCTCTCTGACAAGAACTCAGCATTTATGGACACAGATTTTGTTTGCTCAGCATGAAAGGAGACAAATAAGCAGTTTTTTGCTGTGTCTAATGTAATAACGACAACTTGTTGCAAAAACTCTATGACTAAAATACTCAAACAGCATTACTAACCCCAGAAAAAAAACCCTAAAACCACACACCCACCTCTCTGCAGTCAACAGCTTTTGCTAAGAAAGGTCACTAATAATTGTCACTGGAGTGCAAGACATGACACCTCAATGTAGTCTTGTACCCAGTCTCTGACAGTGGTCTGTAGTCTCTGATTTACAGTGAAAGACAACAAAACTGCCTTAATAAGCAATTATAGATTAACCTGTCCAATGGAAACCCCCTTGTACAACTGCTAGTATCGAAGTACAGAAAATAAGCTCTGCCTCATGACTTTTTTGATAATCTATTTGTTATTAGTGGGCTTAAGTCTGACACATGTTGGCTGATTCTTGTCATTTCCTTAGCAGGCTGCTGCTCCCTTTCCTAAAAGTTGATAAACCACAACATAAAGATGTGTTTGCAAGAGCTTGGCAGCCCACTAAGCCCCAGCCAAGTTAACACTGTAACAGAATTCCAGTTCTGATGAAAAGTGTAGCTCTTTTGCAGATATTTTTACAGTTGCATCATTTTATTGTCTTCCAGCAAGAAAACAGCAAAAAATCAATGACCTTAAGATGTAAAAAATAATCAAAACATACTGCCTTTACTAGGGAATTGATGAATTTGGCTGTGTAAAGTATGAGCTTGAATGATAACTTACCTGGATGGCACTTGCTGCAACATTTATTAAGTTCTTCTTCATAAAACTCAGAGCTGGGATCTTTGCATTGTGCAAACTGTGGTGTATAAGGCAATGAATACTCCTAGGAGAAATTTAGGGAAAATCATGAGTCACAAGTCCATTCTGACCCTAGAGACAAACACTTAAAAATCAGTGCAATTACAACCTCCTTCCTTTCCAAGACACTGAGACAGGCTGATGAAATGGAAAGCAGCAGATACCAAAAGGTTTAAGGAGAAGGCACAGCTTCTAAGCTACTTACTTGAGACCTTTTAGAGGTTCTTCTGTTTTTCAAAGATGCAGCAACAAAGTGATTTCTCCAGGGTTTATATTTGAAAGAATGGAACTGTGGGATCAGCACCACCCCTAGTCAATACTGCAAGGGCTAAGTACCCATTTGCAGCCACCATGATTCAAATGACCTTTGGCAAATGCCAGTGAAACCTGAATTCTTAGCTGTGGGTTTGAGATGCACTTTCTGCAAAGTGTCTGTGTTAAAATGATATCTTACCACTTAGCAGGTCTGCTCCCTGTACACATTCAGAGCCCGATCTGAAAACTAGAAGCTTTGCTACTTACTAACTCCCTCAGGCCACCCAAGCTGGTGGAAGGAGCTGTGGGTATGGCACTATTGCTACACTTGAAGGAATCCTTCTGTTTTCATACCTGGATGTGAAGGACACAGGACACTAAGCTCAATTCTCCACTGTGCTGATGTTCATTATGCCCCTGCTCACACCCACGTGATGTCCAGGTAAGATAACCCATCCTTCCCATCAAAGAGCCTGAGTGTTTGAATTGTTTCACCAAAGGAAAGGAAAAAAAGGCTTTTATCATTCCAGACACTTTGTGATTCCTTTCAGAATGAAAAGGGCCTTGATGGTTTGAAAATTATGTCTCTAAAAACTGCACTGCTGCCTCTGAAAAGCAACTGTCTCCAAGATATAAACAAACCCCCTACCTCATGTGGCAGGTCAAATGCTTAAGAAGCAATCATGAGATACAGGATGCCCACTTTCAACTCATACCAATTACCACAGCTCAGTGATCTCAATGAACTAGTGTCAAAATATTTGAAGATCTGACATCTGTTTTCAAAGGGAAAAATATACTCACTCGAAAGAAAAAGGCTAAGGCAAGGTAGTACAAGCGTAGGAGTTTCCTGCTAGATCACAAAGATGCTGTTCAAAAAAGTATGTGACACTGCTCAATTCTCTGCATCCCAAAGACACTGCTCCATGCATAATCTACACACATTCAGAGAAGTAATTTAAAAGTATTATTAAAAAGAGAAATCAAAACAGGAACAAGCTCTTTGGAGGCCGGTAATGAAAATATCCTTCCTCCTGGCTGAAAAGGCATGTTGATGATATATTGTGTCTTTGCACTCCTGAAAAAATAGAACAACACTTCCCACTCTCAACAACTTAAAGGAAAAAACGTTTTCTTAAGCAGCTTGTTGAAGTATTTTACCTCTTATTTAGCTGTATATCTGAAACAGGATTTGGCCCATCTACCCAATGGCCCTTGTGAGAAATAACCTCTCCTGAGAATGAGGAGGCAGAAAAAGCCTTCTTGAGTTTCAATATTCACATGAGAAAATTAAAAGGTCCATTTAAGTAGAAGTTTCACAGCTCCTATTAAAAACACAGTGAAAGCTGGTAACACTGACCAGGCATCAGGACAACTGTCATCCTTTCTGATCAGCCAGCTGAGTTAGAGGCTCAAAGCCAGGGAGATGGGATGAGTTTCACCAACACCAGCCCCACTGTCTCACAGTCTCATCAACAAGAAAAGTCAAGTTGCAACCTTGAACTTGTAGAGATGATTTTAACAGGCTAGAAACTGTGGGTAAGGATGAAAAGAAAAATCTCTTTCTTAAATGCTACAGCAGGTGAAGTAGGAAGCAGCTACAGAGAACAAGCTGCATTTTTCAAATTCAGCTCTTTGTCTTTTGAGGAGAAGAAAGCCAGTTTGGCAGGAACCATGCTGCAGCCTCCAGTATCTCCAAGAGCCCACTCTGGCCTCCAGTTTTGCTTTGCAGTTCAGAAGACTTATTTAAAGGGGGCTTGCATTAGGATTGGAGGCTTTGAAGCAGAGCCAGGAGGCTGGTTTCAACATCAAATGTTTCATCATTATTAAAGAGAAAAATAACCATAAATCAAAAAGAGGAAAACAAGGCTTTTCAGTACCTTCCAGGTTCAGTAATAACTGTTAACACCAGACTTGATATTATACTCTCAGTGAACAGGCAACAGTGCACCATAGCATGACTAGCATATGATGAAGAAAAGGGCTTTGCTCTCAAAAGTACTATTTATTTAAAGTTATGTTCTTGTTTATTAAAAGAAGGATCAAGTGTTGTCACATTTTTGTAGTCGCTATGATTGACTTCATTAAAACAAGCACTTGAGAAACTTTTTAAAACTTAAAACTTCACTGCAAGAGCACAGAAAAAAAAAATAAGTAGAAATACAATAAACTGCATCACAAATTATCCTGCTGGTGAGGCTTCCTGGCAAAAAAATGCTCTTATCTCATCCTCTGCATTGTTTGTTGTAAATACGGTCCTGGGAGTTAAAGACACAGGAAAACCTGTTGGTTGATGGGTTCACATCTATTTCTCTTAAGTTGTGCTTGAAAGGATGCCTACTGTCTGATAAAATCTCCCTGAAATTTTATCTGATGAGCTGTGGCTCTGTGTCACATACAACTGGCAATTTCTTGCCAACTGTCCTCAAAGAACATGATGGGAAATTAAAAGGGACTTATAGCTCACTTAGACACAGTTTATAAACACGTGAGCTCAGCTCTGTTTGCACTGGAAGGATGCCATTAACTTTAGCAGTTACTTCCAAAGTAAACGAGTTTAATCACAGCCAGCAGTCACATCCCCTACTACACCAGAGGAAGTGTGGATATAAAACTCTCCTGGATTTCTTGGTTACAAACTGACCCCACTTCCTAGTCCTCTTGCCAATGTTAAGGTCTGTGTGGGGATGGTACAATATAGGCTGCCTGAAACAAAACCCTCTGGCATCCAGATCCACTGGGCTGAAGGGCTGATGACTTAGGGGACAGATTCCCTTCCACAAACTTCACATTTTGTTACTGTCTGTACTTCTCATAAGAGTTTGTCTTCCACTTTTACTGAGACTTTGCAAGCAGATTCTGAGAGGGAAAACTAGCCTGATGCTGCATCTTCTGCATTATGGCCTTAGACTTCTCCCATTAGGTACTAGCATCCAACACTGCAGCCTTTTTATACTTTATATGGATATGGACAAAATTAAGACTATGGAAGACTTCATATTTGACAGGTACAAGTGAAATGCCTCATCTATCTAGTAACAGAGGCACAAATTTTATTAAACATTAAGTCTAGCTCTATGCAAATCAATCAAATTAAGCAATATACTTTGGCATAAAAAAGAACTATGCTTGGCTTTGACTACACAACTCACTAGGGAGATTTTTGCAATGCCTTTGTATTAAGCAATAACTAAGAAGTTACACACAAGAAGTCAATTACTCAAGACTCCCTCTCCAGAGTCCCTGTGGTGTTTGAATCACTTTCCCATCTGCACAACATGCACCCAGTACATAGGGGACCTGATTAGTCTCTGCAGAGGAGTGGGCTAACAGCAGCCTCCAGCCCAACCAAGAGGTTAGTACAGCCTCTTCTAAATCCATATGTTTCCTAAATTACCTATATCCTACCCACTGGAAGATTAGCAAAGAACATGCTGGTATCTGTGATTTTCAGGCTGCAGCTGTATCTGTTCTGTGTGGAGAGCCCCAGTGAAGGGAAAAGGCCTGGGGGCCACCCCCTCCCACAGTCCAACAGAGCCCTAGACATCCATGCCAGAGCCAAGCACCAGTCATGAACAACAAAACAGGATTTGGATTCAGACTTCTTCAAAATTAGAAGAGTTTGGTCCAATGCACTAACCTGGCTCTAACGGTGAGGAAGTCCAGGTACTCAGAGCACATCACAAAGTAATGCATTCCCTGTGTGCTGAATGTTAATTATAACAAACATAATTTCCTTTAATTCCTGCCTTACACATTCTGCTTGCATTTTTGGACCTTATGTGCAATTAAATTTAAGCATCTTCAACAACAGAAGTAAAATATGCTAATACAACGTTGCCATTGATGTAACATTCAGTCTCACTCAAGGAAGCCACTTGCACAAAGATCTTTAAGCATATATTTTAACCTCATCTCACATTTCTACATTTCTATTGGTCCCCTTTTCATACAGTTGCCCTCTTCAAACTCAAACTGTCAAACAAAGGAGTCTCAACAGGAACTACATCTGGCATATAACGTTCTTTACGCATATGAAACCACAATGAAGTCACCAAAGACTCTGACATAAAAATCTGTTGCTATGGAAAAGACCTGAGGTAAAGAGCTGAGCTATCAAACCTGCTGAAGACAGGAAAAAACAGAATTAAGTTTAAAATATTTTAACTTATGTTCAAAATATTAAAAATGTGTAAATATTAAAAATGTGTAAACATTTACAAGAATAAGTCTATTGAAGATTAGTTATAACAGCAAGTCTCATCAAAATCAGTTGGAGCTGCAGCAATGTGTCAGGCTATGCCATCTCTAGTCAAACCATAAAGCTGCTTTCCTGCAAATATCTAAGATCATGAGTCCATTACATGAATTTTTCTCCCATCCTTTATTGCTCTTAACTTCTGTAAAGCAGGAGTCCTTACACAGCCATAAACAGATTTCCAACTCCCCGTTCTCCCTTCCTGAGAAGACAATCTCTGCTTACTGTTAGAGATTCTACTTCATTGCCACTCACCACTACAATAGGAAAACTTTTCCCAGAATGAGATGGCAGGAGGCTGCATGGAATATAGAAGCTATTCACAACATGCAAAAATTACAGAAACAAATCAAAGTTTGTAGGAAGATGTAGTATATTTTATTATAGATGCAATCAGAAAAACATCACATTTTCAGGAATACCGGCTCTTCTGTTTCAAAACTGCAGGCTTATGTATCCAAAAGTTGGTCTGTTTTCCCAAAGTTTGCCCTAAATAAATGATATAATCCACTAAATCAAGATCTGACACTTATAGTAACAGGCACTGTCAAAGCTGGGAAGCCTGAAATCTACAATTTCCCTGTAGAAAGCAACGATACTCAGGCAAACAAGGGGTGAAAGCAAGGGGAACAGCAGGTTGCAGGCCTGAGAGGCAGGAAGGCAGGTTGTATCTTCACCACTTGTCAGAGAAGGCCAAGTTCCCAAGAAAGGATCAGCAAGCCAGGACTGGTCATATCAGGTTTGACCTTAAATGGAGACACCCTGGAAGGTGTACCCAAGACTGAGAGCAGAGCAGGAAAAGAGAAGCTATGTGAGCCCCACGTGTAAAGGTGGCAGGTGAAGGACCTTCCAAAGATGGCCCATGGGTACCAGCTGAAAACACAGCCAGCAGGATAACTGTCTTCTCTCTAGGCTGAATGCCAGAATTGGCATTCTTCTATTATTCTGAAACCAATAATTTTCTTGGGATGATGTTGCCTGATTGCAGAAGGCTTTGCAATGTTCCAGTAAGACCTTCAGTCATGAACTTTGACGCAACACCACAAGTGTGGGTATGTACAACAGCAATACTCCAGGTCGCCCACAGCCCCTCTACCTTTGACCATAAAAATGGCCAGGGCATTAAGGAGGCTGAGCAGCCTCCTTAAGTTGTATTGCAGGGGTTTTCCACAGGATCTCCTTCATGCTCATCCTTCCACAGTTTAGAGTACCTGTGTGACCATCAACACGCCTGCATATCCCTTATAACCAGTCAGCAGCATCCAGAGGATGACCTCTACACACATCACCAACTACATGGTGCTGCTCTGCAAAGGACAGCTACTGAGGCTTGAGGCTGTGGAGACATTTTCTATTAAAGATATCTGGAGGCTGAGTTGTTCAAAATGGCAAAAATTATGAAGCCCCTATGAGTAACCCAGGGACTGAGGGCAGAAGCTTTCAGTAATTTCAGCTGAATGAGAGAAACCAAGAAAGTGTCTCACTCAAGAAGTACTGCTTTGCCAGTTTCTCTCCCCCAGAAATAAAATACTTTTTCTTTAAGCAATCCCTTTCAAAAATGGATATAACGGGCAGATTTTTTTCCTTCTCTGTGGCAGATGGCATGTTTCTGAAAATATCTGGTTTGTTTTTCTGATTTACACACATACTTTTCTTCAGTTTATCACAATGCAAAAATCAATACTGAAAGTTTCCTTCATAATTTCCATTATATGAAATAATATGTTTAGAGTGAGAGGAGAGTTGATTCCTTCTGAATCCTTGAGCAAGAAGCATGACAAAACTACACTCTAAGAAGGGAGTTGCAGAACTTATCACGAAGTTTATCTGCTCAACCTTGTGTACTCCAAGGTGTTCAGTGAATCATGTTAAAAATACTATCCATTTCCAAACCAGGGATGAACTCAAAAGGAATGAGAAGCCGTTAAAAGAATTAATTTAATATATTATCAGCCCACTGTAGCATGTAGTATTGCTAAAGGTCCACTGTGGAATTCCAGGTTCAAAGCACATTCTGACAGCCTCACCTGGTTTCACTGAACCTTTGTCTTAGCAAGGCTAAATTAAAATGATTAAACAAATGTGTAAATAACACACACCTATCCTGGAAAAAACAATAACCTGGACACCTCTGCAGCATTTCCATATTTATCTTCACAATCCAGGACACTTTAAATCAGACAGAAACGTCAAACACAATAGTATACATGTGAAGTCAAATAGATCCTCAAGCTCTGTGGTTCAAACTTAAAAACATTCATTGCCAAACTGTGGTACAGCTGGATATAGACAAGGTCACAGCTGCATCACATCTGGTCTTAGATGTAATAGAAAAAGACTTAGATGTCATAGAAAAGTGCTTTTCTATGTAAATAGGGAATAGTTTTAGGGATCCAGTAGAGCACAACATCTTCCTGTTTAAACGGTGTAAAATACATACGGATTTACACTGCACTTGCCAGGACACTCACCGGTTTTGCAAATAAGCAAGCCTAAAATTCAACCCGTTTCCAGTGAAAATCTGGGGAAAACGAGTAGTCACTGCTTTGGGAAGCCAGGCAGCAACGGCCAAAGGGAGAAGAACCAACCTCCAAGAAGTCGAAGCGGGGGTTTGACGCTGCTGCAGACATCACACCGAGCCCGGTGCAAGCAGAGGGAGTCAGTACCCGCAGCCCNCCCGGGGCAGGCCGCAGGTCCCCGGGGACGTCGCCGGCGAACCGACCGCGATTCCCCCGGTTAGAGAGCGGGGCGGGCCGCAGCCAGCCCAGGCACCTTGGGAGGGACTCCCAGCGCGCCCCAAGGGGCGCCTCAGCCCTGGCTGTGCTGCTCTAGCGCCAAGAGAGCAACTCGGCTTTTGGGGCTTTCTCCCATTCCTAAACCACGCAGAGCATCCTGTGTCCCACACACTGTCGAGACCTGAATGCCAACGCAGACCTGCTCTGTCTGCTCTCGAGAGAACGCCAGCCGACCAGCAGCTTCCTCAGGCTGGAGCAGCTCTCGTGGAAAAACACGTTTTTTCCACAAGTGATACACCTCCTGAAATCATTAACAGAGTATGTCTGTGTCAGGCAAGAAGAGTGTGGGTACAGCTTAAAAACCAAGCAAGATTTAATACAAAGTGATCTGGCGTTGTTAAACTAACCAACCATAATACATCTAGGAGGTTACAATGCATATGATTCCTCCAGAAAGCTGTTTTGTTTAAAAAAATTTACATACAGAGCTGAAATACAGTTGTGATCCCTGAGTATGCTTCAACAACCACAGCCAGGCAAGCAGAGTTATTCACAGTATGTCAATACACAAGTTGGTGTCCTCTGAAATAAAAGTTTCTGGGTTTTTATTCTAGAATGAGGCACATGCACTAGAAAACAATTACCTACCCTGCCTGGAAGTGAGGAATGGATGACCAGGTTTTGTCCTATCCAGTTTTTTAGCTCTTCCTTGTGTTGCTGTTTTATACCAGTACTTGGAGACTTGTCCTTCTGTTGCACAACATGCACTTAAACCAAAAAATGATAATTCTGTTTCCTTCTTTACTTCACATAACCACCACTGACATGGCTATACTGACAGCCAAAAGACATTTCAATCCAAGCATTAGGAGCAGCTTATCTTCAGAAGGAAACAAAACAAGTAAATCACAGACACACAGAGAAAGGATTCACCAATCACCTCTCTTACAAGACTCAGCAGACGAACTAGAATATACAGTCGCAGCGGTTGGTTTTAGATCTTATGTTCTGGACTCACCCAGTGGAATTCAAGAAGCAAATACTGCCAACACCACTTGAAACTACCACCAGTTTTTAAATGCACTACAGGTAGATTATCCACTGGTGAATGTCAGTGCCTAGATCCCATAATGCTGAGATTCTCCCACTTCATCTCAGGGGCTGTGGTTCCAGGAAAGTATGAATTCCTCCACATTTGTTTCTTCGGTAACAACATCCTGATAACACACCTTCCCTTATATTGTGAGGTTTAATGGGTAAACAAGGTCCAGTGGACCTACCACATGGAGATTTCCAAAAGGTTTTTGATGAGGTTCCACACCTAAGGTGGTGGAAAACCAAAGTTGCCACAGGTTTGGAAGTAAGGTCATTTTATGGACTTGCTAAAAGGTTACATGATACAAAGGTTGAGGCTGTTTAAAAAGCAGGAAGGAAAGGAGCACAGGGTGATGGTAATTTTTCAGGACAGAGAAGAGTTAGCAGTTGGCATTGGAGGGATGAGCTCTATTCTTCACCAATGACCTAGAGAAAAGAGCATGCACACAGTGAAGGCCATACTGAACTTCTGTTACACAACATACAGAAGGCAAGTAAAGCCAGAAGGAGCTTGTAAAAAGGTGGCAATTGTGCTTCTACATAGATAACTCAAGGCAATAAATACATTTAGGGAATAATAATCTAAACCAGGCATATATGGTGCTGAATTCGAATCTAGCAGCTATCACTCAGAAAAGTGATCTTGGTGCCATTCATAATAGTTGTCTGATACAGTCTTCTTAGTGTGCAGGGGCAGCCAAAGAAAGCAGACAAAATGGTGGGCATCACCTAGTGAGGTACTGAGAACAAAATAAGTATCATTTTGCCATTGTTTAAATCCTTGTCCCACCCCTCTTCAGTGCAGGGCATGCTTCTGGTCTCCAGATGTCTGGAAGAATGTAGTGAACTTAGAGATGCAGAAGAAGTCAACAAAAATGACCAAGGCAGTGGAGCATCTAACTTACATCAGAAATATAAAAAGATGGGAACTCAGCTTGGAGGCAGGAGGATACAATCAAGAGTATTGCAGTAAATTCTGTAATACAAGAACTAGTGGCACTCACTGAGATAAGGGGTCGGGTTAGAAGCAGTGAGAGTACTTCTTTACCCAGTGAATGTAGCTATCTGCTGTGCAGACTGTACCAGGAAATTCAAAAAAGAGAAGAAATATGAATGGCATTATGAGTGAAGACTAAGGGCTGGGACAAACTCTAGAACATCCTTAATCCAACTGCAGCTAATGCTGCAGAACTGTGGAGAACACAGACAGCAGATATTGACCATGCTTGTGTGCTCTTCTCAAACAACATCTCTCACTGCAACTGTCAGGGGTAAAACACTGGGGTCTTACAGGTGGTTTTTTCACCCTCATGTTCCTTTTGTGTGTTCTAAGACAGAAGACGCTGACTTAGCACAGCTGTTATTACTGTACTCTGTCCAGGGTAAAAGTACAAAGCAAGTCACTGTTTTTGTGGTTCTTTTTTTTTGACTATTAAGGCACACTTTGTCATCTTGCTCATTTTCCACTGTCCTGTGCAAAAGCATAGTCAGCACATCACATTTACAGTTATCAAACAAGCGGCACGAAAGACTGAGAAATCGCCTAACACAAGCCAGCTGACCACAAGACCTTTTTTTAAAGAGTAGATACGTAAATCAGTGTTACTCTGATGATTAGGAGCAATTCTAAACCAAGCAGATATTAACAATGTTACAGGAAATAACTGCTGTCCCTGTTTTTCAGTCACTCCTTTCCATAGAAAAATTATCTTCTTTTCCCTTTTTAAGGAGTCCACATTGAGCCAAACCTCTATCAGATATCCTAATTGTTCAGTTTGGCTTCCATGAGAAGAGACCATTTTGTACACTTATGGATGAACTGAAGTTGTCAACATAAATCAGACTTCAAAACTTAGAAAGAATGGCCTAAAGTACAGTGGCCTTCGATTAGTTTTATTCACCTTCTATTTTCTGAGCCTCTGTGGCACCTTTTGATCCTATTTCCTCAAGAAACTTCCAGCATACAAACTGGAGAGTTCTGTTTCTGCTAGGGAAAACTGAAATTATTACCCCTCCAACTAAGGAGTTCTATGAGTCTGAGATCTCCTCTCTTTGTTGACCAGTGAGAGAACCCAAGCAAATGGCATGAAGCTCAGACAAGAGAGGTTTAGGCTGGATGTCAGAGGTTCTGCCCTGAGAGGGGGTCAGGCACTGGGACAGGCTCCCCAGGGAAGTGGTCCCAGCACCCAGCTGGACTGAGATCAAGAAGCATCTGGATGATGGGCTCAGTCCCACACTCTGACTGGGCTGGTCCTGTGTGGAGCCAGGAGTTGGACTCCATGGTCCTGATGGGTCCCTTCAACTCAGAAGAGTCTGGGATTATTTTCAGTCAAACTTTGAGACCTTAAGAAAAATGCTAGTCACTGCAAAATATATGACAAAATTGGAAGTACTGGTAATACTGGAATGGAAGCAATGTATGAAACAGGGCTGAGTCTCCAGTTTAACTTGAAGTCTGGCCAGAATTTGTATAGGTAACTAAAGCAACTGGACCTAGTTTTCAATCCATTCTTCAAGCAGAGAAAGCAAGCTGTGAAACTTGAGCTGGCATCCAGAGGCCTCTGAATTTCATTGCTTTGATTCAAAGTTGTTTCCAACATGACACTGGGAAAAAGGGGGAGAGAGAAGTATTTGATGTCAGCTATGAATGCCAAAGGTTTGGCCAGTCCTCTTGTTAGAAGCAGGTTCTAGCACTCCTGGTTTGAATGTGTTTCAGTGGTTTACACGTGTTTTCTGATAATCTAAGGCACAATGAGTTCACCTCCCTTGACGTAGATTCAGGCTTAGTGTCACACTGGAAGTTTCTGGAGCTTCACACATCTTCCCAGTGGGTTATCACTTTTCAGTGGCAGTGGTTGGGTGACGAAATTCCTTTCCCTCCTCTTCCACTGGAACATCGTTTTCTCGAAAGGACTCCGTCTCCTGCTCCGGGTAGTGCATTCCCATTTCCTCTTCCACGCTCTCCTGGGCATCATCGTTACTCTCACATGCTCTGGCAGCACAGTTCTTGCCACTGGGCACTTCTGAAATGGACCCCACAATAACAGTGTCTGCCTTCATGATGTATATTTTTTCTGAGGAAGGAAAAGATACCGCTGTGTGTAGTTAACGATCACTGCTGACACTAGAGACGGTTTCTGTTCACACACACGTTTTATTTGGGACTCATTTTTTCCTTCCCCCCTCCCCTCCCCTCTTGTTTTAATCAGAGATGTGCAGATCAAGCCCACTGTGACAAATGAAGCTTTCATGGGCTGGTGAATTCTGTGTTGTCATAGTGATGCTTGTCACTGTGACAAGAAACTGTGACAAGAACTAGACAACCTAGAACATGTCAATTCTGGAATTGACATGTTCTAGGCTGTCTAGTTCATGATTTATTTATAAGGTGCTTTTCATTTTGAAAGCAAGTCACTGAAGCTCCTAAGTGATGAAGATGGCCTCCATATTTCATACTACACTGTCTGGTTTTGGCTCACTGTCAAGGAGACTCTGGGCATTTTAGATCAACTAGATCGAGCTCCCATGTGATGAAGCCACTGAGCTATAGGTAGGACTGCAGGAGAAACACAGATTAGAAAAGTCAGTAAGATAAGTACAAGAGTTTGTTAGAAGCTGCAATTAATTGGGATCTGGAGAAGAGAGATAAGGAGATTCCAAGGTTTATGTTCCTGGTGTTTCAAGCAGCAACAATACCTCCAATAAAAGCAGCCTTTTATCCTAAAGGATCAGCACTGTACAAAAATTCTGGTTAATTATCTGGGGTCCTAGCACCAGCTAAGAAACTAGTTTCCTTCCAGCAAAATGTCTGCTACAAACTTTTCTGGGATAGATGAATCTTGCATCCAATTTTTTGAGCCTACTCCTTTACAAAGCATAAATAGGGCTTTTCATATGGCTTGGACCTCTACATTTTATTTAGAAGAATGTTGCAAATCAGACACTGTGGATTATTGTTCACATTTGCTTGGAAATACTTGGGTATGGTATGTCAAACCATCACATTCATCCCAAGCCCATCACTCACAATAAAAGTGGAAAGGGTATTTAGTAAGGAAAGGTCAGCTCTGGAAGTACCAAAATGTTCCCCTTCAAATAACCTCAAAATTGGGTTTGGAAACATTGCCAGAACATCTCATGTAGGCTGTCTCAGGCAACAGTTGTGCTGCAAGTAAGCTTCCTTGACTGACTTGAACTCCTACAACAGTCAGAGACTGTATGGGAACATAGGGAAGAACATCAGAATCATAGAATGCTTAGGGCTGGAAGGGACCTTATGGATCATGAAGTTCCAACCCCCCTGCCAAGCTGTAACTGTGAAGCCAAGAGAAGAAAATGAAGAGACATGTGAAATATTAACTCTCATTAAGTATTACAGCATAATTTCTCAGCTGGCATATTTTAGATTCCAAATTTCTTCTGCAAATTTACATCTTCTGGAATGAAAAAGTGGAAGAGAAGCAAAGGATTCTTCTATCAGGTTCTTAAGTGGCTAAGGCAAATGTGAAAATAAGAAAGCATTATATTCACATAAATAAAAAGACCAGAATTTGTGTGTCAAGGGTTCCTGAGATTCAGCCCCTATCTTTGTTAGAAGCTCTGGACACTGCACCTTAGGGAAAATCTCAGAATGACTCTGTGCCTACATTGAAAAATTGAAAAGGAAAAAGGGAAAAAAAACACCAAAGAACCCAAGACTCACCAATTCGATTGTTTGTGTGGTCTCTCACTCGAGAATCTGTAGGGCAGTCTGGGGCATTTCCACTGCTCTGTGTCACATCAGCCAGACTCAGATCAGGGCTATAGGCCTTTTCTGTGCTGGAGACCAAGTTGTTATTGGTTTCCAAAGGGGGGATTCTGTTAATTAACTCCTCTTCTGGCCCGCTGTCAGCAGTCAGCATGATATTCTGCCAACACAAAGTGGAAAGTAGAAGTGGAGTGAATGTAAAAACAGACCTGTGAGGAGGGCAGTAGGTCTACAGAACTCTTCTCTGGCAGTTAGATGAACAAAACACACTTCACAGCACACAGAGTGAAAGCCCCAAAGTGCCTACCCGATATAGGAACTTGCGCTTCTCTGAACTAGGTTCCTGCATCACTTGGAGCCACGTTTTAAAATAGTGTTTCTAAGCTAAATTCACAGATTTTACTGACCTTTGGAAGAATGTACCTCACTTCCACTGAAATCCAGTCTCCCAGACCTGCTTGCATGCTTTGGCAAATTCCACTGCCCTGTCTGCAATTTAGATGATGATGAACCTTTGTAAATCCACCTGTTTGTCATTTTGACTCTGCCACAAGTCTGACTCGTTTGTTCTGTGCAGAGTCTGTTACTCTGTGGTAAAGCTGCAGCTGCACTCTGGGGGACTGAAGCTCAGTATAACATCAGTAAGATGGATGTTGGAGGTAAAAATTTTAAGGTATTTGCTCACAAAGAACTTAAGATATTTTTCATATTTTGCTGAGAGATAAGTATCAGAGGACAAACCTGTACAAATGTGTAGTCATTTGGTGAGAGTGTCAAACAGTCAAAACTGAAAATATATGGTTTAACTTCCTCTTACATTTTGCAAAGACCTATCAGGCTCCTATGGAACAACAAAACAAGCCAGAGGTCGAACTTCAAAATTAAATTGTCTCGGCAGAACCTCAGGTAGGAGAAACAAGCTCAGACTAGCTGGACTATTATGTGAAGAACTAGTTACAGTCCTTTAAACAAGAAGCCAGAATCTGAGGGAGGCTAAAGGTTCTGCACCACAAATTTCTGAATGTTCCTAGCTCTGTTTCTGCTTTCATAGCTGGAAAAGAAAAAAAAAAAAACCAAACCAAAACACAAAACAAACCCATAAAATAATGCACTATAGTAAGATTTTGGAATATATAGTTTAAAACTGTCTGACTTGCTATGAAAGCAAGAGTGGAAGCTCCCCACAGCTCAGAAATTAGCAGTGACACTTAAATTATAACAGCTGATTGCAAACAGATTTATTAGAATCCGTATCTTGTATGTGCACAGGTGTACAACTGTTAAAAACAAATTGATTTTTTTAAAATAAACAGTCTAAAGAGTGTTTTAGCAGATTTGGCTATTTAAAGATAACAAACTTAATAAACTCAGAGGATGAAAGTTCCAATAATTTCAATGGAAGCAAGGCAATCAAACAGAGCTGTGATTTCAGCATCTGAGGAACTGCTTTCTCTTTTTACCATACTGACTGGTATTTGCTTTGTTCGTCTGCAAACTATACGGCTAAACCAGAAGCTGGCCCTGAACGAAAGTCTTCCAGGCAAACTATCCACTGCATCCCCATACTGCAGTCATGCCAAATCCTACAGAGCAGGAAGATGACATGGAGGGAGACAGAAGAAAAGCACAAACCCCACTTGTGTGACTGGAGCATTAAAATAAACTGGGGCTGATAGACAGAGTTCCCCCAGAAGGTAGAAATGGAATGTTTGTCCTGTGAGAATGGATCTTGCCCCACAGAATGCAACATGAATGGCATAAACCCAAAGCAAATACTCCCTTCACAAGCAAGATTGACAGCACTGCATTATAGAACACATTAAACACTGCCCAAGACATAAAAGTTGCAAGTTCTAATATGTCATCGCTGCACCTAGGGAGTTACACATTGTAAAGGAAAGTCCAAAAAAACGGCTGTCACTCCTTAGCAGGATATTAAAAAACATAATTATTTACAGGCGTGGAAAGTGATCTGTTTTCAAATAACTGTTCACACTTACTGCACAATTGTTCACTAGATCAGAACCTGCAATAGAAAAAGGAAAAATTATCAGCAGAAAATTCACAGTAATCACAATAACATTAATATTTGCTCTGAAAGATCACCTAGCCATGTCCTAAACAATTCTGCTGCCCAACCCACCTGCACTCTGCTTTTTATACTACTGACACTTACATGACATGTCTGCAGTGAACCAGCAACAAGTTGTTGCCAAGACTGTGAGGTTCTGCCCTCTCAAAGCCCTTTTTGGCCATCCCTGACTCTTCCTCACAACCCCACTGGGTATCCATCTAATGAAATGATGAACTGATCAAACTTTCTAGATAAGCAGAAGACAGTCTTATTAAAAACAAAAAATGTTAATAACTTTGTACTGAATTAACGAGCTGTGTCCAGATGAATATTAAGGGGATGGGATTTTATGAAAGAATAAAGGAAAGGAAGACTGAGAAAAGAGGCAAGAAGAAGGGAGTGTACAGCATCCTTCTGCTGTACCATGAAGCCAGACAGGCTCAGGCCACTACCTAACATCTCACTGGCATGCACTCACCTTTACTTTCAATGCACTGGCTGTGTAATGCTGCACAGCAATAGTTTTTTACTGGGTAAGGGAAGTGAGTTAGCAAAAATCCCATTTTGAGAAAATTAAGCTGCACACAAGTAGCGTTGAATCATGTTACTAAATAAATGAGAAGAAAAAGCTCTGGTGTGTGGTGCTTAGGAGAATCAAACTCAACAGATGAACCAATGGAAATGGAGGTGTTTAGTGGGGATTCGTTGATCAGGCACAAAGGGTGTCTTCTAGGGGGTCGGTACAGGTTGCTATGGCCAACACCCGGGATTTTTGGAACACGGCTCCCACATCCGAGTGCCCAGCAGATACCTGGGCACTGCCCTAGCGAGGCCTCCCCGCACTCCCTCGCATCAGGGAGCTGTGAGGCCTAGCGGGGACAACCCGCCATCTGGTGGCTTGTGACAGCAGAGCACAGGCAGGCAGCGGCACTGGCCTTGTGCACGGCAGCAGATACATCTGACATGAGAAACGCTTTAAATTAAAATTCCACACAACAAAGTTCCATTCTAAAACCATCCACTCATTCTTTAGTCAGAGGGATTACAATTGCTGGTTCGTCAGTCACTCACCTCGAGGTATGAACCTGGATTTGTGTGAGGTGACGGAATGCAGATGTGCTGATAAAAGAAACCACTTATTTAGCAGAACTCATCATGGAATGCCCAGGTTCTAACAGCTTTACCACACCCACAGGTCAACAGCCAACCTACAATGCACACACCCTGCTTCCTATAAAAGAGGGAATGTGGTTCCGAAGGCACACCTGTAAATCTAGGCACAGCTACAGAGAGTCAGCATCAGTACAAATCACTCTTCCTCTCATGCTCAAAGTCCAACCCTACTGCAGGAACCAACAGATACTCACACCCTCCCCAAAATTAATATGTGTGTGTGTGCTGAAAGAAGAAACTTCTGCTTACCCTTTCCCCACCCAGCTTGTAGCATCTTCCTCCACAAATTCGCAGCTATTTCAGCCTGTCATGTTCTTTGACAGGCTACATGACCATTTGCCTTATCTGTCCCACCTTCACCAGGCAGTGGTAAACATTCCCTTCCCCAGTGACCTCCACAAAATTTTTGGGCTATTTGAGCTCCCAGCTGGTATATACTTGGAGATCAGACTGCATGTTATGTATTACAGCTTTAAAAACTCACGCTTTTCTTTGAGGATGAACATCCGCTTCTTGCAAACCTTCCATTTCCAAAATAACAGCATGCCCACAAGTAGCACAACTGCAGAGAGAATCACTCCCCAGAGAACTAGACCTATAGCAAAGAAAGGGGAAGGGAGCATGGCAAAGGCTAAGAAAATGCACAAGGGAACTATCACTAGATCTGTGTGTTTGGACATAGACCTGTGAACATAATTTCACAAGTAATAAGGGGTTTGCTGGAAGCTCCCTCAGAATAAAAACCTGACATACACCAAAGATACATCCAAACAAAACACACTAGAGACTTACCTCCTGTTGTTGTCTCCCCCTTGGATGAGGTGGGAAAAGTGCCAGGCAGAACCTTCTTCTCTGGAGTTGAACTGGGGGTTTCAGTTGTGGCACTTAAAAGGACACTAGGAATGGTCACTAGGTTCTCAAGCCTCCTTAGGTCAGAGTTATCTGTTTCATTGCTGAATCTCATGGACAATGTGCTGGGGGTGAGGTAGGTAGGCAAGGGGTCCAGACAAACCTGATCATGTGTAGCGTTGCCTTTGCTTAGTGCTACTTTGTTTAGCTCAGCACAACTAGGGAAGTGAAGAGAACAGTGTATCAGGGATAGAGGAAACTTATGGTACTTAGGGAAACTTAGGGAAAAAGAGTATTTTTCATGTGACAAAAATATTTTTTGTCATTTTTCTACCATTTGCATTTATTGCTTTCAGTTAAAATGTCATTAATAATATTCACACCCCTGTGGCATTAATTCCAGACCTGGATGCAAACCTGATACACACATGCATGTGTAATTCCATGGTATTAAGTACACAAAACATGAAGCGAGAGGGATTCTTTCCCCTCCCCCACCAGCAGAGAGCTGCACACAGGCCCAAAGCAATCCTGATGCCACTAAGAGATATCTGTACACTCTGCACTAAAAGTGACAGCTGTCCCTACTTGCCCTTTATTAACTTTAATTACTTAGTCATTTTAAAGAGCTATTCACTTACTTTGTGTGGGGCTTGCAGATATCAGTGCTGGAGCTTTGATCAGAGAAGGTTCCAGCAGGGCACTCCTCACAAGTAACATCATTTGTTGAGGTGCCTGAATAAAAACAATGACTGAGGACCAGCCAACTGGAATGCATCACACCCAGGACTATAGGCACACCAGGACAGGTAAGACAGACACCCAGAGATTCCTACCTCTGACCTTGACTCCAAAGCCAGGCTTGCAAACAGTGTGGTGCTGGCATCGGATGCAGGTGTTCAGCACGGGGGTTTGGCAGAAGAGGCCTGGGCGGCACTCACACACACGGCTGGAATTGAAGGAGCAGGGCTCTTTCTCCACGAGGTCAGACTCTGGGGGGAAGAAATAGATGTGGTAGCAAAGGATCACCCTGCAAGAAGGAGGCAAAGCAGTGCCAAAGCTGAGCAACATCAGCTCAAAGGCACAGGAAGCAAAACAGGCTGCTGGCACTATTTGTAATGTCAACTTAAGTCACAAGTAACTGGAGAAGCCTATAGACAATGGCTTCTAATATATGACAGGGATATTAGAACTTGGATAATATCCAACTTGGATAGCACTAGGTGGGAGAACCTTTAGGTAGTCCCAGGTCACACAGGAAGCGATACTGAATATGTACAAGGCAGCATTCTGCTCTCCAAATCAGTAACCAAAGGAGAATTTTGCTGCTGGAAATTCTAAGCAAATAAAATATAAATAAATGTAAATAAAATACAGGCAGAGAATGTAACTGTGAGATACATGTGAGGGAAAGCAAACCTTTTGTGCATGATACACAAGCATCACATTGGGGTTTTTGGAATACTTTGTTCACGTATTGTTCAGGTCCACATCTCATACAGTCTTCATCTGGGTCACTAGGACATGCCTTCTTTTTAACATAGCCTGGAGAAAGAAAAAATATGCAGGATATCAGCTCAGAATCCTAGGAGACAATCATCCTGAATTGCTCTTCTATACTCATTTCAACACACTACCAGAGTCTTCTCTTTGTGCCTGTCACTTGGTTCCTCTGGTGGGTTTTTGCCTTCCCCACTGAAGGGATCTCAGTTGTCCTGTCACAGCAGCACCATGCATGGTATCACTGCAGTCATCAGGACGGCTGTGGCACATATACATTCACTGATAGGAAAGACTGCCAAGCATGCAGTGAGGACAATATTGTCCTGCTATTGCTAAATTCGCAGGCAATTGGTTTTCTTCTTAACTAAAGCAATCAAATTCTGGTATTTTACTACCTAAGGCATTGTTTTTCCTTTGAAAAGCTGCCAGAACTGCCCAGGTGCACATGGATTCCTGCAGGAACAGCCCCATCTCCCATGTTCTGGATGGGAGGTTACCTGAGCAGTGCTCTACATAGCCCTACAGGTCTGCAGTGGGTTGCTTCCTGAGCAGTTCCCTGATAGCTGTGAGATGGTTTATTTTTTTTTCCCTTTAAACAAATGAAATTACATGTGTATGCCTTTATGATGCTGGATGTATATGCCATACTCCAACTCACCGGGAGCCACTGCTCACAGTTTGGAAGCACACTGCCCTGGATCTCACAGATCTTCTATGTATATGCAGTACATGTGAGGCTGAGCAGCTGGCTGATGACTAGATGACCTCTGGAGGTTTCTGTCAAACTTTAGCTGTTCATGACTCCATGTCTGGTAACCATTTTCTAGTGACTAGTTCTTAAAAGCTGTTACATACAATAACCAGCTAGGAGTTTGGGAAAAGCATTCCTGGTGTTCCAGCTCCTGAGGCAACAGACAAGGTATTCTACCACTGGCCATAATGTCAAAGAAGTCAGAAGGTGCAGTGGTCAGATGTGAGAACATGGGATAACTACCAAAGGATAAGAAACAGCAGCAGTTGCAGAAGCAAGAGGAAAAACTAGCCATAATATAGTCAGGCAAAGCTGTGTGTTTCATAGGTGGAAAACAGGAGAGAAACAAATCCCAGTTTCTGCATCCATCCTGCATCATGCAATCAGATAAGAGTTAACCCCAGGGAGGGGGAAGCTAGCAGGGAAATAACTCATGTACTATGCATTTTGAGAAGCATGATGTAGGAGTGCAGGTCAGAGCAGCTGTGCTGTATCGGGCCCACTAAATACCACCAGAGAAGCCTGAACCACATCACTCCCACATCCTTACAACTACCTGTCTGACATTGTTCTTTTCAAGGTTGGGGCTGATTGCTGAATCTCAGGCTGCACACATGTACCTGCATGTGTGTATTTTCCCTTTCCTTCCCCAACATCCCAAAAGCTTTAAATTCAGTTATTTGAGATTTCCTGTAGATATGGAAAGGTGGGGGGGGATGTGTGCACCCCAGGTGCAGTAGCTCTGAAGCTTGTCTAACTGCATCTTCTGGTGCTGTTCACCACGGGTCATGTTCATAGCTCAAAGCCAGATAAAAGCCTGAGCAGCAGGAATTCTGGCTGCAAGCACCTGTATAGAAAAACATACTGACAGTAAGTCAATAAGAGAAGTGTTCTTCTTTTGTGAGTATGTGCTTCATCCACTCTGGAGGATTTGTTCTTAACTGAGGGTGGGAAATCAAGTGTTGGAATTCAACACTTCAGCACTAGCAGTTAGGTTGGCTATCTGCTTTAGAGACTAAACAAAGACCCTCAAAAAGCCAATAAAAAAAAAAGGTAAAAAACCCCCATAAACAGAAGAGAGTAGTGAAATGGAATACCAACTTCTGCATAGCATGAGCTGGTCTAGCATATACCATTATTTCCCACGAAAGTCGCTGTTCCTCCCCTTGACAGGAAGGAAAGAATTTGTTCTGTGATTACAGAAATAAATTATTCTTCTCATATCTCAGGTATGAAGTCTCATTTTACCTGCACAAGAATTAAGTATACAAGAAGAGATGTGGAAATTATAGAAATTGGTTAGAATGATCTTCTGGGGCTTGGTTTGAAGTTTATCTTGAAATTGAACTTGAAATGAACTTCAAAACAGAGGATGACTCTGTGGGCCAGTGTGCTGAGACTGGGAGCTGTACACCTGTGGGCTGAAACACCATGGAAAGTAAAGCCAGGCTGCACTGAATTTGAGTTCATCCACTTTGATGGAACAGAATTTTAGAAAAGCTTCTCTTTCTTTGCAGTTGAGTTAGTAGCAGGTATAAACAGGTTACTGCATGACACTGTGATGGAGGATTAACGTGAAAAAGGATTCTTACAAGTTTCTGTTGTCAAAGAGGCCCTGGAGGATGTGAAAAGCTGTCCAAGACTCACATGAGGACGTGGTAACAAATGAGTTTCAAAACTAAGCAAAGGTGAAATGACTGAGACTACAGCTGGCTGTAGTGAGCCACCAAATCAGGTCTCTGCTTTTCACAAGACCTCACTATGATGTCTGTCATGATGGCAGCTTTTGCAGAGTATGAGGAGAGCTTTTTTGCAGAAGTTTTGAAGGAGAAATGGCTTTTCTTGGGACTGGCTCACAGACGGATCCCTGTCCCTTTTCCCCTTTTACAGGACCAGTTTCTCCATCCCCTGGTCTTGCTTAGACAACTTTTGAACAACTGCAGTGGTGTGGCCAAGCAGTATAAGATGTCCTGGTGGGAACCCCAGTGTAACTGCATGCAAATGCTAGCAACCAAGGGACAACCCCCTCTATTATTAGACCACAAATAAATGTCAAAAATTTCCTGTAAAAAAAGGTAAAGAAAACATTTGTATTTGAAGATCGATGCTGGTGAAGTACCACAAAATGCCCCACCCGCTGAGGGGGTTTTCTGGCCAACAGAGGGAGTTTCAGACATTTCCAGAGCTGGTCTCACCAAGGTGTTTCCTGCTTCTGACCTCATGTGCCCTGAGTCATCATCAGCCTCCGCAAAGCTCAGTGTCCCCGACAAGGGGGGGGGAGGATACACTTTCTAAACTGTTTTGATGATGAGTATGATGACAAGTTTTCCACATCTTCATTCTGATCAGAAACTTACTTAGCTTAATTTCACTGTGGTATTTCACACCCCAAGGCAAGCTGAAATGAATTCTTAGACCTGCCTACTTCTAGCTACTTCAGAGTATCAAGTCAACAGATAAAAAACACATTAAAAATTCTAGCAAGGTGTCTTGCTTGCCATTTACAGGTTGTTTGCATGCAGGCTGAACAGGAGCAGAGCAGTGGAGAACAAGTTCACATCTGGACCCACACTGGATAGTGTTTAATGAAACTTCACTTTTCTTCAGGGAAAAACTGCAATTCTACAAATACACATGGTTCCTACTGTCTCTGTGAGAAAAGCTCCATATTCATTTGACTGAATTATAAACATACTGACCTGAAGGACACTGGTAACAGCAGCTTTGTGAAGTTTCATCATAGAACCAATTCTTAAGTGTATCACAGGAATGAGATGGGGATAATGATGTCTAGAAATTGAAACAGACAAAATGACACAATTAGAAAACAATTAGTTCTGTATTAGAACAGAGCCTGGTATCTGTCTTGAGTGATGGTACCTGCAGGTGGTAAGAAAAGCCTACAGCTTTTTGTAAATTCAGGTATCCCTAAACCAACTAAATTACTGTTGCCCATATGTTGAGGCAAAGATTGGGATGTTCAGTGTATTTAGCAATAATTCAATATGCATCTTTACTTGGAAGCCCAATGTTCTCCTGGGCTCCATCAGCAGAGGGGTGGCAGCAGGGACAGGGAGGGGATTGTCCCTCTCTGCTCTGCCCTCGGGAGGCCCCATCTGCAGTCCTGTGTCCAGAGCTGGGCCCCCAAGTCAAGAGAGATGTGGAGCTGGTGGAGAGGGGTCAGAGGAGGCCACGGAGATGCTCAGGGGCTGGAGCAGCTCCCCTGTGAGGACAGGCGGAGGGAGCTGGGCTGGGGCAGCCTGGAGAAGAGAAGGCTGCAGGGGAACCTCACTGCAGCCCCCCAGGACTTCAAGGCAGCGGATGGACAGGAGGGAATCGGGTTTTCCCAAGGGCAGAGAGTGGTGGCACAAGGGGATGGATTGAAGCTGGAGGACGGAAGGGTCAGGTTGGAGATCAGGAGAAGTTCTTCATGCAGAGAGTGGTGAGGGGCTGGAAGGGGCTGCCCAGAGAGGTGGGGGATGCCCCAAGCCTGGAGGTGTTCAAAGCCAGGTTGGATGGGGCCCTGGGCAACCTTGTCCAGCTGCAGGCCTGGAGGTTGGTGGCCTTGCCTGTGGCAGGGGGTTAGAACTTGATGATCCTTGGGGTCCCTTCCAACCCAGACCTGTCTGGGATTCTGTGATTTACTCAGCAGGCTTTTTTATCTGAAAGTCATTTAAACGCAGAAATACTGTAGCCCAACTTCTGTATCAAGCATTTCAGTGCTCAGAACTAACTTCTTGTTTCAATACAATAAAAAGGATAGTGGCACTGCCCTACAAAAATATTTTTCAGCCAATGCTCCAACACCCTTTGAAACCCAGGTGCAGGAACTGAGAAATACTTGTCTATTAGTCTGCAGCTCCTTTAGAAATCTTGTAGCAGTTAGCAAAGAAAAAAAGAAAAAAAAAGCCTAAAAATCACTGTACAGAAATGGTCCCATGTTAATCTGAAATAAGGGCTTTTTAGCAAAAGATTTTAAAATCCAAACAATTGCTACCAATTGTAACAGATTTTCAGTTCTCTGTGCACTGGAATAAGAGGTGGTGTGATAGATTCATCTAAACCCAGCTAGATTGGCTGTAATCCACAAAGGTAATTCTTGTTTGCAGCAGACAAACACACAAGCAAGCCCTTATTTAAATAACTAGTCCCACTTATGTTGTGAGTGAAGGTTTTCAGGAACAACCTTTGGTTTGACTACATATCTGATACTGATACAGCTAAAAACCCCACACAACAGTTCCAATATTAGCTTAGAAAATGAGACTCAGCTGTGAACCGTATCAAGCAGCACATAAGACCTCAGTTCTCTCGTGGCAGAGCCCCTGTGTGCTCTGGGAAATTACAGTGCTACAGTTTTCTGATGAGAAAATCTGATTTTTTAATTTGGCATCTCCCTTAATAATCCCCTAAAAATGTTATCTGAATTTCATTTTCAGTATTTGCTTGAAGGTATAAATGGCATTTTTTTTTTGCAAAGACTCAATCAGTAGACTCCCCAGAGATTTTCCCACATGATACTGGTAGTTAAGTATTTCAGAAAACCTACAGCTCACTTTCTACAGATGAATTTCCCATTGGCCTTTGAAATAATACCTACTGTCTCCTGCTACCTTCCACTGATCTTACTACCTAATTTCAGAGCTGTACTCTCCTGTTTGTTACACCTCTCTTTTCACAGCAGGACCATCAAACACAGAAGTCACTTAATTTACCTCAGAAAACAGGAACTTTCAGTCAAGGAGGAAATTTAAAAAAAGGACAAGAAATAGAAACATATTGAAACCCTCAGATTTCATCAGGCTCCAGCAACAGAACTGAGAAATCCTGCCTGACACATTTCGGCACTAACCGCTGCGCCACACGGCCTCCCTGCAACGCGTCTCTTCTCACCCTAGGGAAACCAGCAGACACCTGACTGCTTGCTCAGCCTGACTCAACTCAAGGTACAAACACACACCCTGTGTTTTGCTTTTCTGAAGAGGAAGCCCTAGTGTAGGAGAAGGAAGTGGAATCTCCTTGCATCTGGAAGGAGAAGCACCCTGGTTAGTCAACCACTCCGAGACTAAACCAAACAACAGGAAATGACATAACAACACTAATTACTAGATAAAAGGGTCGTTCAGGAGTCACTTCAGTGATATGAAGTGAATTAATTACTTTTGTAAAAAAATCTAAATAAACAACAGCATTCTGGCTATAGCAAAGTCATCCTGGATTAGTTTCTCTGTAAGAGATACGGGAAGTCACCATAAATACTTGACCTTCTCTTCCTGGCAACCAATGCTAGCTGCAAATAACGTTGAATTTTAAATCAGGGTGAGGAGAAAATTTTGGAATTATTTAAATTAATAGGGTTTGAATATTAACTTAAACTAGAGTTGGACTTGACGATCCTTATGGGTCCCTTCCAACTCAGGAGATTGTGTGATTTATGCAGCACACAAGCTCATAGCTGGTTTAACTGTCTCTTTCAGGGTTTATGTAAAGGAATTGTGTCTGCAAACAAGTGTGAGGGAAGGGCCGCTTGGCAGAAAGTTACCTTGTCTAGAACACTGCAATCACGAGTTTAGGAGTAGAATCTGCTCGTAGTTTCAGCAACGGCGACTCCGACGGACACGGTGCTAGTGCCGCACGCAGTAACAGTGTTTATTCCACACGCTCTGCAACGATCACACCGGCACTTGCTGCTTTCCACAAGAGGGCAGCGATGTACCGCAGGTACATCCACAGCCCCACCGCAACCCTGCTTCCAAGTACCCAGTTAAGAGGATCGTTTTTCCCCTCTAAATCCTAAAGCTGTTTGATTCCTACCATGCCCTGTAACGCCAATGCAGTGATGTAAACTGCTGCTCTTAATCTGGTTGGTCCTTTGTACACCACGTCCTTTAAGGTAAGAGCTGAGTATTAACCAAGTCCCCTTACCTTTAGCACTTCAGGCTTGAAAGCTCAAAATAAATTAGTGTAGCGAAACTGGCAGTGTGGAAAAGCAAGTGTCACTAAAAAGTACATGGATTCTGACTCTTAATTTATGCAAGGCGTTTTGTAAGCTAAATATCAAGTATTCATGCCTTTGGAATAAAGAAATCTTGCAGTAAGAACCCCCCAAAACTTCATGAGTTTTTTGGGGAGTGAAACAAATTGGTGTGCAAAAGCAAAAAGGTTACTTTAGGGAAAAGGATGAAGCCAGTCATACAAGGACAATGTCATTTTCTTTTCTTTTTCCTACATGCAATGAATATCAGAGTAATGGTAATTAAAACAAAAGATCACCAGCTCAAGCTGTGATGTGAAAAGGGAACAAAAATGTGCATTATTAGTGGGTTGGAAGAAGCCTGAACTGAGGTAATTCACTCACTCAGTGACTGAACGTGTGAATTACCTCAGTTTCACCACCTGTAACTACTCTTCCCACATGTGAAATACCACCTCCAACTTCTCAGCTACAATTAGGGAAATTAGGGTGCGAGTTTGCAATAAAACAATGGCTTGTTTGACCTTTCGTTTTTATGAGCTCAATATTTTCAGTTAGGGTGAGCTTGCTGGAAGCAATTCACCAAGAAACACTGGGAATTCTAGATTACAGATGTTCCAGTCCCACCCCTTCAAGACCCAGTACTTCTGGAAAGACACTTTATGCACTTTCATGACTTGACCATCATCTCAGATCCCTGTGTACAACGAGACTCCAAATGATTGAAGCATTTGGGTTTTGTTGTTCCTTAGCTGTTGGCTACTCCTTTGAAATGCCAGAAATCTAGACATCAACCATCAAGTCCATCCAGCTTTGGAGGAACTGCAAAATATTTTATTATTTATTGACTGAAAAATGTGTATTTGCCTTGCTGCTCCTGGACAGAATGATGACTGAGTGCCAAAGTTACCAAATACTTAAATACTGTTAAAAGGCAAAAATTAATGATTCAGTGGCTTGACCAAAAAACCTACTAGATTTCCACAGAATTATGAAAGCAACATATGTGTGTAACTTCTCAGAAACAAGGCTGTTGAACTGACATGTTTACATCTGATAGCAACTTATGATTTCCATGTAGTCATACCCTACTATGAACTGCAGCTGGGGCACAAATGGGATTTCTAATCCTCACCTAGCAAATACCAACATGATTTGGGTGAATGCCTATAGTCTGAGTAGTCCAGTATTGAGCTTGGACATCCAGCCTCAACCCTGCATAAACCTACCCCAGCGTGACAGTGAGGCCACCACAAGGCTGAGGACAGGAAAAGGCCCTGTAGCTTCGAAGCTGGTGGTTCAATTTACTGCTCAAAGCATTGCTCAGCTGTAGACATGTCACTTTACAGCTCTTGCTGTACTGGGTCCAACCTCTGCATACAATTACGGGTGTTTTTGTGGTGGTAGCGTCACCAAGGAACCCCAAGACAGGCTTTGTAGGGCACCAAGAATATACTGTCCCTCCAGCCCCATGGGGTCCTCAACTTCAGATTTGCTTGTTTTTACCAAATATTGTCCAAACTGTTGCCAATGGCACTGTAAACTCTTCTTATCCTGCCAACACACACTTCAGTTGCTACAGAGAGGACAACTGTCAGGATAGGCCAGTCTGCTACAGCAGAACTTCGATTTCATTCCCTCCAGCTTTTCCAGTGAAACATAAAAGCATCTTTCCATTCAAAACCACAGGTAAGCAGTTTGCTCAGGAGGACATCACTTGCTCTTTGTAATCTAAACAGCTAGGAGAAAGGCTAGTTGTCTCCTAACACTGTGGATACAAAGGAATCTGGTGACAGCACAGAACGATCCTGTTCAGATGAGGGAAATTCTAAGAAAAACTCCCAGCAACAGCAGCAGCATTGATCTCCCAGCACAGAAACATACTGGTTTGAGCTGCATTACCAACAGCTGGAACGGTGAGAGCCAGCTACGTACTGGTATGGTGACTGAGGTGATGGTGAAGCTTTGAAAGAAAATGTCTCCTGTCAAGTTTAATCAGAACAGGGATCACCTAAAAGAAGGGAAGGAATCACAAGGGCAGTAAGAAGAAGAGGGGAAAAAAAAAAAACCCAACCCATGTCCCACTGGCTCCTGTGTTGCCAAATCTGAAAATCTTCTTTACCAGGGGGGCTGGACTAAACAATCCCTAGATACCCTTCCATCCCACTTCCAGGGGACCTTCCACGAGTGTAGAAAGTGGAACTTTATCATATGAGAGCTTAGGAAGAACACAGTGTGAGGGAAAAGCACATGTGCTCTTACTGCTCTCACTGCCAACAAAAATCTCAGCATTTGACTTTCCTCATATATTTCTGGCTGTGAGTGCTTGGACAAACCCAAGCTTTATAAAACACCAAATAAGACACAGAAGATTTGATAACAAAACAATGAAAGTCCTGGACGATTAACCCATCTGTTTTATGAACAAATACCAGTCAAAGGATCCATTTTCAACGGTGGAAATTTAACCCTGTCACTGAAAAATATATGAACCTAATTATTTTGACTCAGGACTGTGTCAGAATCACTAATAAAACTTTTCTAGTGCAAAACCAGTTTAAATTAAGACTGTCAGACAGAAGCTGAAGGTTAAGGTTTGACTTAGCAGGTCGTAGTTGCTCATAAATAACTCTTGAAATGAAAGGGAGGGATAAAGCAAAGGAGACAGACAAAAGTTTCACCCTCACATTACAAACCTCAACACCATCTTCTTGCATAAAAAGCATCAGCCACAAGTGTTGCAGTGGGGTGTGAGGTTCACCTTGATTCCATGGTGCCTCTGTGCCCACAAAACAGAAAGCACTAAGGAATTCTCTCACAGTGTCACTCATTCCCCCTGGCCTTCAGAAACTGTCCATTGGCCAGTGCAAGATTCACATAATCATTTCTGCCCCTTAGTACTTGTTTTGTAGGGAGGGATTTGTGCTGGAACTCACTTCTGCCCCATTCCCTCCTTTTCTTCCTGGAATGTCTAAAAGCACTGAGGAGTGTGCTGAAAGTCACACTCAGCAGCAAACAGCACTTGACTTTGCTCCTGGGCAATCTCCAGCAAGTCTTACACAACAAACTCTCTGCACCTCTACAGAATGAGGTGCAGTAACCTCACAATCCTGATCATTAATATCTGAAGCATTTTTCTCTTTCATCTTTTGAATGTCCCTCCTCCTTACACACTCATGTCTGAATCTCAAGCCAGACAGAAACAGAACTCAGGTTCTGTCAGGGAAATTCAAAATTCTAGCACAATTTTTCTTTTTTTAAGGCATCATTTCCTAGTTTTTCCCAAAGAAAGGAAAAGGAGATGTACATTTCCCTGTCCCCTCTCCAAAAAATAATCCAGTCTCAGTGAAGAAATACCAAATTTATCCCAATGACACATAGTATTGCCCATTAGTACTTAGTATTGTTGATTAATAAGTCCAAAACAAGAACTTTAAAATTCAAGGATGATCCCAGAGGTATGGGTGGGTAGGGTGAGGAATCCAGCTGTGGCAGTGGGCAGAGGGTCTTTGTCCATCTCTCTGAAGGAAACTGAGTGGATGGGCCTGTACTGGAAACAGGTTAACAAGGTGGGAATGTTTGTTATAGCTATGCTAATCTTGTGGCTCCCTGCACCCAAAGGTGCAATGACACTTCCCCTCTCATGCCTGTATCCTTCTTCCTTCCTCTTTAATTCCTTGATCGTTTAAGAAAGACCAATCATGTTTCCAGAGTATGATTCTGTTCCAGGAGCTCCTTTGACTGAAAACTCTGCTTTCTGAACTCACAAAGTTGGTTCTTCACTGTGCTGAAACAACTCGTCCTGTGGCTGCACAGTCACTTGGACTAAATTCAGGGCAAGAAAATTGGTGGCACTGTGCAGCTGCCCCTTCATGTGACAGGTCTCTGGTGACAGGCACAGCTCTACCTGCAAACCTCAGAGATGTTATTTCTGCAGCTGCACACTGTAAGAACGGATTTGATCCGGATTTGACTGGAGGACACAATGCAGTGTCAGTGCTACTTTATGCCAGCAGGAGATAGTTAAATTAACAAGGTGAGCTGGTTTAATAAGCCATCATCAGCAGAGCAGAAACCCTGCTGCTACCAAGTTAAAGTGTCTACATTTGTGACCATCTGTGAGCAAGCCACCAGCCTGTATCAGACTAGCACTTTGCACCTGACTTTGCTCTAACTGTCCAACTGGGAGACAGACTGAATTTCACTAATCTTTTCCTGCACACACTTCAAATGAAGGGTTTGGATTTAGCAGGAGCTGGAATACGTCTTGTGGAAGAAAAGACTGATTCATGTGCTGTTCAGACTGATCTCTAACTGGACGGCCCGGGATCCCTTTGCTTAGTGCTTTCATTGAGCTCCCCGGCCAACCTTTCTCTCCTTCTCTTAAAGCACTGAAGATCAGGGCCCAATTAAATAAAACAAATGTTTAATACAAAAGAATTTGGGTTTTTCAGTGCTTGTTTCTGAGAATTTGTTTTAGAAAATAGGCTTTTTCTACATCTTCTCACTTTCCTTGTGCCGACAAATACATTTGCTATTCCAATTTAAATAACGGCAATGGTAGAGAGAGTGCTGAATTCAGTGGGCTACTCTGCAAATCAGTCAGGACAAGGTTTGACTCATTTATTTATGGTCTTTTGAGCTCATAGAGAAAAAGTGATGGTGAGGCAGAGTAAGAAATCAGCTATAAATGAGCTGTAAGCCAGAAAGAAAGCGTATTACGGTAAAAAAAAAAAAAATGTCTTCTACCAGCATTGGCTATTCTAGAACTGACTAATACTGCAGCAAAACAGTTGACTCCCTTTCAACCTTCTCTCCAAATTCTGAAAGTATAAAAGAAGGTGATAATCTAAGGCTTCAAGTAGTCAAGCTCCATCTGCTTGATAGGAAAGACATTAATACCAGAGAGTTAAGTGACTGTTAAAACAAACAAAACCCAAAGCGTGGATTCAAATGAGGCAACATGTGGTTTGAAGTGTGACCAACAAGCCATGGCTTGCTCACAGTCATCAGCATCACTGGTTAGTACAGCAGTAGTAGTACAGCAAATGTTGCTGTGATGGAGGCAAGACAGAAAGTGAAAAGCCAGTTGCTTATCCCAGCAAGGTCTCCATGTAATTGATGATGTTACAGTGAGTCTCAGTGATGACAGTATCAGAAACACAGATTTCCTCTTTGCCCCTTTCCTTTTGTGAATGAAGTATCAAAAGTGATGTCAAACACCAATACCACCATCTTTTTTCTAACACCTTGCTCCTAAAGCAGTCTGCATTCAGCAGACCAGACAGGCTTATCTGAACACCTAAACATTCCTCAGGTGCATGAGGACTTCAGACTCCAATCCAAGGGAAGAACAATGGTCTGTCTATACTTCAGGAAAGAGAGGGACAGGTAACCAGGGCAAAGCACAGCAAACTTGCTATGTGGGAGGGGGTTTTACAGCTAAAGACATAAGGGCAAACTCCTACTCTTACCAAAAGAGCCAGAAGGATCTTTTTCAAATGTCTATGAAGAAGATGCAGGACTCAGTTATTTTCAAAGATCAAATCAAAGTCAGTTTCTTGTAAAAATAAATCTCCTGACAGCCCAAATGATGTGCTTTATCATTCACTTATAAGATACAGACAGGTGTCTTAGGGTAGTATAAGCTCAAATTTCCACTGCAAGGGAAAATGGCCACTTCAAGGATCCAACACACTGCAATTACTCATCAACTTAACTTTACCTGTTCAAAGAGCCTCTGCCAGTGACCTTTTTTTTGTGTTGGTTTTTTTTTGTTAACTGTTTATGCATAAGCAGCACCCAGGGAAATTACCTGGATTTATGCCAGGTGCTGAAGGCTCACTGCCACGTGATCCAGCAAGGGAGGAAGGGGTAAGTGGTGACAGGGCGGGGGGAAACAAACCCACAAGAGATGATACAATCTGAGCAGGGAGCTAACTTGCATCTATAGCATCAGCTGAGCATGACTAGTGGGCTATATCTATTTTAAGTCAGTTTGATGCAGAAATAATAGCCCATTCATGAGGAAGTCCATGTCAGAAGGGTGGGTGGTTATGAAGAGGAAGGTATTTTATTGTTTTGTTTGATTGGCATCAGCAGAGCGAGCAGAAGCCCTCTGAACCAAGCTCTGCAGAGAACGTGCCTGTCACAGAGCACCTGGCTGTCCAGGCAAAACCAAAAGCCACTCACCCAAGACCAACCCTGCACCTGGAGGATATAACACTCGCAATGCCAAAATAGATGCAGCCCTCAGCTCCAATCCCCTGCTCCTGACTGCAAAGTTCCCAGAGAAGGAAAACTCTCCTGTCTGCTCTGCCTTACCCCTTTATCACCCTGTGCTGCACAGAGCCTGTTTCAGGGACATCTGCTACCCAGCAGCCCACCTCTGGGCAGAATAGCCCTCCAGCCCAAGATGTCCCCACACATGATGCACCCCCCCAGGTCCCTTCAACCCAAGGGCCTGCAGGATCCTGGTGCCACCCTGACTTACCCGTGGAGCTGTCTGGATATCCTGGAGAAGCAGCAGGAGCCACAGTCCTAGTGCCAGGCTGCAGGCAGCCATCTGCAGTGGTGTTAAATCTCCCTGGCTCACAGCATCTCAGGTTGGACAGCCAGGTTGCTCCTCCTGGAGGCTGAGATCCTCCCAGGGTCCAGTCCAGGCTTGCTCCGTGTCTGATCATTCAGTCCAGAGCCATTCCAGCTGTTCAAGACAAGCAGGAGAAAGATTTTGAGACCAAGCAAGCTGAGACAACAATTTAGAAGGAAGGGGGAAGGGGGCTGCCCAAAAAGAGAAAAGTTAAAAGAAAAAAAAAAAAAAAGAACAAAGCAAACCACGTCAATCACTGGTCCCCGAGCTGCTGGCGGGTTTCTGTGAATCGGTTGAGTGCATCGGGGCTGTCACCGAGGTACAGGGCTGGCTGTGAAGAAACTCAGGCTCCTGAGTCATCTGGGCTGCTCTCAGAGCAGTTCACCACCCCAGAGCCTTAGCCAGGCATGAGTCCAAGCCCTGCCCCATCCATCTGCCATGCTCTCAAGAGCTGCAACCAAACTTCAGGAGAGTTCCCAGTATGAAACACTCATTTTTTTTTCAGTACAGTCATTCTACTCCTGTTTGGATGAGAGTGTGAAAACTTGTAACTAACCAGAGGGACTCCACAAAGGTTTAGACTTTACAGATTGTCATTTAAACACCAACATATCACAGAGCATCCTCTCAAGAATCCTTCTCTTTCCTCCAATCCCACTTGAAATCAATTCCTGTTGCTGACAATTATCCCTTGGAACGCTACTCACCTCACTCACTTTCACTTGTTACTCCAGGTAAAGGGGTTTGGCTCTGGTGCCTGAAAAGACTTCAGTTGGTTTAAGGTATTATGAAGCTTTCTTATCTGCCCTAAAAGTTTTGTCAAAAGTAAAAGTTAGCCACTTCAAAAAAGGGCAGACTGCCTCAAAAACCTCTCTGAGGTGCTCAGGAAAAGAATGAGAATTTGAGTTCTCACACCCGTGTTTTTTTGCTTCTCACTTATCAGCAAATAGAAATGAGAAAAGATTGAAACTGAGACGATTTACTATTTTAATATACACCCACAGCCTCCTCACTGCTATCACAACAGAGTTCCAAAGATAAGAGCATTCCACAGGGACCCTGGGATAATGTAAATACCTTCCTTAATTCCCAGTTATAACTCTTCTCTTTCTAACTGCCTCTGTTTCTTTCTCCACAATACTGTCTTATAAAAACCAGGCACTTACACAATGTTCTGCATCTGACACATAAATCTCACCTCCTTTCTTCACTCTGTCAGGTTGCTTCTGAGTTTCCAAGCTTTCTAAGCTATAAAAGCTGATTGTGGTAGGAATGCCTTTAAGGTCTAGAAGCAACTAAGTATTTGAATGTCTAAATAGTACATAATTAGGGAAAACAAGAAAATAATGACCTAGAAAATGTCTTAATCTTGTGTAATAACATACCATTAGGCAATTCTCCCATCTCACGAGTGCAGTTTCAAATGGCATAGTCATCAGGACAGCTGATGAGCTCTGTTTGCCTTTGTTTTGGTATTTTGTCCCTTCCTTTTTGTTTGTCTAACCAGCTCCTATCTGAGCTGAGTAGCTGAGTGTGAAAGACTTTCTCAGGAATGGCAACAGGGAGTTTTCTGTCCTGTTTTCTGGAAAAAAATAGGCATGAAATGAACATACCAAACATTCTGTGTACATATATATATATATATATATGTATGTATATATATGTCTGCCTGTGAGTTCCTTCTCAATCAATGTTGTCAATTTTTTAACCCATTGGATAACTTCCATCTAATCTGTCTGTGGATGCAATGTCATTAAGTTTTACAAAGTCTGATAGAATCAGATGACTTGGATAAAGAGGGAAGACTCTAGGAACAGTCTCACTGAGGGGAAGGCTGCGCTGGAAGACCAGTGTGGAGATTCCATCTCCCACATTCAAAATGAAACCAGGCTTCCCAAATGCCATCCCTCTTTAAACTTCTTATTCTTACAATAATTCCTGATTGAACTAGATATCTGGAAGGATGGGAAGTGCTCACTGTTGCTGCTGGCTTTTCAAAAAAGGCTGCTGCATCACACAATGCTATCACAAGTCTGTAACAGAATAGCAGTGGAAAGGTTGAAGGGTGGTGTTTAATAGGAATGTTCAATTCCACATGCATTTGTAACTGCATACATTAATTTCAGACTTTGTGTGTTTTGAGTTCAAATACAATGAAAGGGGCTTTCCAAAAGAAGCCTTGTCACTAACTGGAATAAGCACCTCCGTTTTGTAACAAACCCACGCTACTGTTCTCTAAATGCTGCCCGGATTTCCTAGAAAATAATAGCCTATGTTAACATGGAAAAGAAAAAAAGCAGAACAAACAGAAGCAAACAAACAACCCCCATGTCTCTGCTTTTCATAGGACAATGGCTATCAGGAAAAAAAGGGGGAAAGCCACAATGAGTGTGCAATTATTACTTCTAATGACATTATTAATGCTGTTATTGTTATTATTGCTATTATTATTTATGACTCATCTGTCTCTAATATCTAAATCTCCTTTTGCTTTAGGTGTTAAAGGTAGTAATGCCCAGAGGCAAGATTGAATATCTATTTTTTTGCAGTATCCATTTTCATTAATCTAGTTAATGAGTTTAGCTAATACCAGGTAATTTTGACACAGAGTATCAGATGTGTGCTGGTCATCCCTGTGTTGCATGGATCTGAGGTGGAGCACAGAAGGTTCTGTAAGCCAGCTATTATTCAAACATCACTTGATACCTGAAGCAAAAGAATGCAGAGACCCAGCTAAGCCATGAGGGAAAGAATCTTTAATATCAGCCTGAGACACTCCTTCAGCATTGTCTGTTTATTGTGCTGCTAACAGTGGCAGCCTAGTAAAAAAAGGAGTAGTTGAATACTACAGAAGTTGCATTGTTACCCACACACTCAAGCAAAAGTACTCATGACATTCTCTGATTTTGAAGTGGCTGATTTTATCTCATACTGTGCCTTTAGCATGTTTCCTTGTGTTTTTCTTTTTTATATGTATGTTCAGTTAATAAACATAGCTGTATCAGTGAAAAAAAGAACAAACACTGAGAGAAGTGTAATCTCTAAACATCAGTCAAACAGATAAACCAGATCACTGAATTTAAAAGGACACATTAAAATAACCTTGTCTAAAATCTGTATTTCTGTGTCTGTCAGTGTTGCTATTTAGAGCACTGCAGTACACTGATGAAAATCACTTAGCTCTAGCTGTTTAACTAGATGAAACAACAGCAGACCCTAAAAGTTCACTTGGAGTCTCAGTGGTACCAAAGTCTGTGCACACTGGGATACATGCTACCTGCTACAGGGGGTACAGATAAAAATAGAATGCGAAAATTAAGAAAGAAAAATGAGAACATGTACTGTGAACAAAAAAAAATCTCATGGTTAAAGGAAGGAAAAAAGACTGTCTTGACACATCTCTTGATCCATTCCTGCATTTTATCCATTGGAGAGCTCCCTTCCTGGGGGTCTTGGAAAAGGACACTATGGTAACGCACAGGGAAGGCATTCAGGATCCCAGTGATTTCAGGCATTGTAAGTGAAGCCAACACACTCAACTTCTCTGGAAATCTTTCAGTAGCCTGAAGAGGATAGATGGAAGGGAGGGTAACACTGGTGCAGTGTGATCTCACTGAGCAACATTACTCAGGGAGCGAGCAAGCAGAGCTTGAACTAGCTGTAGCTGACAGCACTGATGTACTTGAACTTGGCTGTGTGAAAAGGACCAGTATCTCCTTTAAGCTACACAAGCCACAGACTGGCAAAATTCTGTGCCTCTATGCCACTCTGGTGCTGACACTTATTTTCTGGCACACTCTGATCAGTAGTGTTAAATAACCACTTACTTATATCCCATCAACCAAACCACTCCAATTGCATTACAGGTGCTCTTGAAAACATGATTTTCAGAGCGATATTTAGCTTGGTGTTTATCAATACATATATCATCTAAATATTTATCAATATATCATTTACCTTGGTATACTGGTCGAGAGTGATCAACAAGGAAGGTGGTATGAAGCTCTTGTTGCATACTTGTTGAAATGTAGCAATGATTCAAAAGTTCCCAGCAGGAAAGAAAATGGTTATAATGAGCTGGGGTCATAGTAAAACCCCAATTGATAGGGGAAATCCCAGGCCTTTTCAGTAACTGTAGTTGCAATAGATGGACATTCTCAAAGGGCATTTCTGTTCTCTAATAAAAATAATAGAAAAAGAAATCAGCTTCCTTGCTTTATATAAAGTTCCATATATATGCAAACCAGCAACTTAAAGGAAAAGAACAGTCAAGTTCTTGTTTGTTTGCAACACGGGACTTTTGTCTCAAGCAGCTGTGCTCTTGCTGAGCACAGAAAACTTCTTGACAATTAATGAACAACCAATGGAAGGATATCCATCCTGGTCTCTTCCCAAGTAATGATAAGATTACTTTTTTTTTTATTTTTTAAATGATAGAATATAACATTTAAAAGTCCTTATGTGAGCCAGCCAATTTCTCACTGTGGGAAGCTCAGAAATGCTGTCAACAGTAACTGGTTTTGTGAGCCACAACATAGCTGCTGGAAGAGTTCTTCGAGCAGCGGAGAACCTAGAGGTACTAGGGAAAAAGGACCTTCTCAGCTCCTATTAGCCTTACTGCAGGAGGTTTTGCTTCAGCCAAGACCTATAAATCCACCCTCCCCCCCAAAAAAGCCCACTGACTCCATTCACACTCTCTGGTTTTCATTCCACCTGACACATCCTCAGTTTCAAAGTACAATATATGCCAGTGCTACACTCTGGCCAGAAGCAGCAAAGTCCTCTTGATATTGTTATGCTTAAAAAGTATTAAAACATTAAAACATTAAAAAATGTTCAGGAAGTGTAAGATTCCAGTTCTGCTACCAGGGATTGGGACTCAACGTTTACCTGCAAAGCGAGAATGACAATATGTCTGTCATTTTATTCAGGTTTTCATTGGCTTAAGTAATTCAGAACATTCACTGACTGAAACAAAAACCTGAGCAGCTAAAAACATGTCAGACTGATCATGTTAATAATTATGATAACATGGCATAATTTTCTAATACATTTCTTTTACAAATATAATTTATATAAAGTTGTTATGGATAGCAAAATATTGTAAGTGGTTTTGTTATCTTGACTAACGCTACTACCTCATATAGAGTGACTAAAACAGACAATGTACAAAAAAAAAAAATCTGTACAAAATGACTTTTCTTTTGGTACATAGTAGCTTCAAAACCAAAGTGCATTTTGAGTCAGAATGAAAAATGAGAAGAGCTGACAGAGAACTTCGTGCTCTCAGGAAGAGTTGGCTTCCATGAAAGAAACCAAAATCTTATCACAGAATTACTACGCCCACAGACTGGCTGAGAGAGAGAGAGAGAGAGAGAGAGAGAGAGAGAGAGAAAGAGAGAGAGAAACTTAAAAGAAAGATCACATCATGTCTGTACTTTCAGTAATTCTGACTACAGCTTCTGAAAGAGCAGTAGATTTACGTGTCGTCATTCTCCACACAGAGAGCTCTTGACAAAGATGCAATTATTTGCCTGTGACTTGCATTATGCCTTCATCCCATACCTTGTGAGAAATGATGAGGCTCAAGGGTGCCTTCCACGGTCCAGACAGGACTGCCACTTGATCATTACAGCTGTAAAGAAAGCAGTGGGTAATCAAGGTTGGATGGTCTCATGTGAAGGCTGAGACATTTTAGAGTTCATGCCCTTTCTTCACACCTTTTGGTTAAGTTTAAAGCAAAAGTCTTCTCCGCTGCTTGTTTGCTGGAGGAATCATGCTGTAAACCTAAATGATGCACAACAGCACATTCTGGTTTGGGCAGCAGCCAACTTGCAGTAAATTCACACCTTTGTTTCATGCTACTTCTCCCACGTGGCAAGTCAAGATTAAGTAGTTAGGCTACAATCAGAGAAGCATGGTCAAGGTTTACATTATTTGACTGCACAATTCTTCACAAGTCTGGTGTTGAGCTTTATCTGGCACTTCAAACACTGTGTTTTTCAGCTGCTTACAAGCCAATCACCCTTGGAAGTGTTAGAGCAGAACATTATCAAGGCAGGTATTTGCCTCAGTCTGAATTCAATTCCCCTACCACATGGCAAGTCTGTGTCAGGAATGTGCGACTTGAGAAGCCATGAAAGTCTGCTGAAAACTGATCAACCTAAAGCCTCACAAAAACCCAAACCTTGCACAAACTCAGTGGTGAATGCATTTCATTTTCTGTAGCAAGATCTATAACAAATCCATTTCAAGCATTTAATAATCCATTTTAAGTCACTTACAACTCCTGAAGTTGCTTGTTGTGCAGTATCTTCACATCACTGGATTCCCACATGGAGTCTGAGAAGTAAAACCAGAATTTCTCTATAGTGATTTCTCTTCACCAGCATATGACCATGAACTGGACCTATGCATATGACCATGAACCAGACCTGAGAAGACAACTAGCTGCTTTCAAGACCTTCAAAGTGCAGTTTTGGAAAGAAAGTGCCATACAGTTCATACAGAGGACAAAGAGAGAATCAGCTGAAGGGAAGAGAAAGCTTAGACTAGAAGAAACTCATGACTAAAGCTGGAGAGGAAGGAGAGCAGCTCACTGGAGATGAAGGCAGTTTGTGAGAAACTGACTGAATGGATACAGTAAATACAAACTATGTTAGAGGGAGTGGGCTTGCACAAAGAAATATTAACACCAACATTTCTTAAGTTTCGAGTACCAGACTTCACGTTTTTAATGGTGGTCTGGTGCTCCAGTATAGGTGTTAATTATCTGAGATTCATTACACTGAAATCAAACTCATCAGATCTAGTTTTCACCCACAGTTTTTGGAAGATGCTGTTCAACTGTAAACAATCAAAATGAAAATTAAAAAAAGAAATCAAAACAGAAAGCTTGATTTCTGATCAGCAAGTGCCCAATACTCAGGCAGTTAAGAATTCCAGTCTGTAAACCCTTGGCAGATGCTAAACAAAACTTCAGTGAAAGTTACAACTAAACAAGGTTCAAGCTTAGGACAGAAACAAAGGGAAGCTTCTGCAGAGCCTTCTCATTATTCATAAATGTCAGTCCCTTCGTATGGCAGGTGTTTTGTAGCAAAGTTCAGATCTATGAGCAAAGCATTTAACTGGTGACACTCACCTGTAAGTCACTACACTGTTCCCAAACAAACCAGGTGTTTCAGGATGAAACATTACTCTCTCATTTACTGGAAGTTCTTTATGATCTTACTGTGCTGTATTTTGTGGTTTGTTTTTTTTTTTTTCCTTGTGAAAAAATCCACCCTTTGAGAAGATTACTGGAATTATTATTATTATACTTCATCCTAAAACCAGTAAATTCTGCTCACATTTACACAAATTCAAATCCAAACAAACCCCAGTGAATTCAACAGAATTCAGGATCTCTGTTACTGGACAGGTAAAGAATCTTACTAAGCTCAAAATAATGAGGAGATATGCCTGACATTTCCTTGCTAATTACATTTTGTGCAGATATTTTACATTTGTTCACTGATACACAGTTGTTAATGTTATTGCTGCAACTGCAATGTGCTCTATGTATATGCCTGGGAAGTAAAACAAGGAAATTGAAAAAGCACCAAGAGTTCCAATTCTATAAATTTTAATCCAATAATCAAAATTTAAAATGTTTGGGGAAGACTGGCCGTGTGGTTAAAACACGGGAGTGGGAGTCATTAGTTCCTTGTTCTCATACAGACTTTTTGGGTAACTCCTATCGTTTCTTGGTACTCTGGTTCTCATCTAAAAGCTGAGTACAATAAAGCTTCTCTATTAACAGAAGCAAGAAGAGCTTTCCTGTGCTGATACAAAAAAAAAAAAAGTGGGAAATATTAAATATAAAACTTTTCTCTATGTTTACAGCTTAGGATCTCAACTCTGACAATTCAGGGATTTACTTGTCTCTTCCTAGCCACATGTTTTTGCTCTGAAAATCAAATGGAATGCATCAGCTGAAGCAGAAGACAAAGTCCTTAAACTTGGTCTACCCAGGAAACGAGTGAAATTGATGTTTCTAACTCTGAAGAGAAGGGGCAGAACATCTCTTGTGTTATCAGATTTGGCACACTCTGAAAACAAATTATTTTGGCTTTTGAAAACACAAAGTTCCAAAGAGATGAAAGCCCCCAAAATCAAAGTCTGCAAATCAGTCAAAGAGCAAGATCATGCTACATGCAGATGTTTCGCCCGAGGGTTCTGCAGACAGTCATTCCCTGACATGCTGACGACTAAACAGAACGAGCAAATCAGCACTACACTCATTCAAGACTCTTGATATTAATTCTTATAACATACTGACAGCATGAAACACCTGATTCTGAGACAACACCAAAACTATCTTACAATCACCTTGGAGGAAGCAGACAAAGCACTGATGGCAGTCTGATGCCCTTACTGAGAAGCAGATGGAGCTTGATGTTTTAAAGGCCAAACTACAGCTCTCTGTTGAAACCAATCACAAATTTTCTATTTACTGTATCTAATTTATTTTTTTTTTTTTTAGCTAAGCAAAGCTGAATCCCCTAGTCTGGCAATCAGTGTTACATATACACAGTCAGAAAGGAGAACAAAACCACCAGCTTCACCATCAAAGCAGCAGGCAGTCATCTCTCACCCAAAAGGGAGCGAATACACGCAGGGGAACCAGCCATCTCCACGACAGGCACCCTCCTTCACAGAAGGGTCTATTATCTTGGATTCCACAACACCTACTGCAGAACAAAGGCACCATGCAAAACCTTGTTACTACATTAAAATTCATTAATGTATCCATAGCCAAACTGCTCCTCACAGCACAGAGCTCAAATGTATCTTGTGTAGGCCTGTTACTTATTATTACTCGAGGCTGGATAAAACTTCCTTTGCCCATCATTTGGGTTGATGCTTTGTCTCATATTCAGTATCAAAAATAATTAAAAAACTGGTTGTCATAAAGCATGACCTTGCTTTCTAGAAATGAGTTTTCTGTCATTATTCCTTGAATTACCACTGTTCAAATTAAACTAACTGGAACTTGTAATTCTGACAACTTGACTACAATCAGCAGCTCCCGTGCCCAGCACGTGGCGTGACTTACGGTCCTCAGCACAGTGACTGTGAGAAGACAGGTGAAAGGGGCACACACATTTCCCTTGGCTCTGGGCCACATGAAACTAGAACATCTTTTGGGTACCTCTACTCTGAAGTGAGATTTTGATCAGACACTTTACTATACATGAATCACCTTCTTACTAGCAGGTAAGGCCTCCTAAATGCATATCCACAGCCCTGTGTCCCAATTAAAAGATTTACTCACTTGTACTCTTTCTTCCAGAGAAGCAGTGGCTAGACACAAAGGGTGCTAGACTAAATTCTGGATGATGTATTAACAATATCAACCAAGCTCCAATTGCAAAGTCTTTGATAAATTCCATTATCAATGGAAAGTGAAGACCAAGTTGGCTGGCAGAATAATCTGTTTCTCTATACTTTTAACTACAAATTGACCTGGGCACTACTCAGAGAACTTTTAAAACACAGAGTCTGCTTAAGCTCTACTGGAAAACCTGACTAATAATTTTAGGTTCCCTGTGCAAACAGAATCACAGTATAAGCTTATTCTGCACCGATCTGGAGACATTAACTATGAAACCAACACAGAGTCACTTGGCCATTCTCTAAATTAGTAGGCAAATTACATTTTTTGCTCTTAAAGAGTAATAATCAAAAAGCAAAGGAAACAATTCACTGTTCCAGTTCAGACAAGAAAGCAAACTCAGGTGCCAATATTTTAACATAGACTGAAACCATTCCTCCTCCCATGAAACATTTTTAAGTAGCAAAAAGGGCACATAGGATGGCTCAGATAGTTAAAAAAGAATTCTTTGAGACTGAGCATTTATGAGAAGCCCCACCTGAAGCACAGGCTTGGGGAAAAGAACCTTTTCTAAAGATTTGTTACCATGGACAAGATCCAGTATTGTAAGGCTTAGCCTTGCCATCAAGATATGGAAGGAGATGGCCAGGGGAGGGGAAAGAAAAAAGGTTCTGTACACAGGTAGCATTTTCCATCTGTTTCAGCTTGCAAACAGGCTGTAGCCAACATACAAAGAAACAATTTGAGGTTAACCTGGTTAACTGCAGGTGCAGCCACTGACTTCTTTCACCTGCTTCTAGTGGAGGAAGAGTCACAATTACACTTTCAGTACTTTCACAAGTGTAAAAGGTTGAATGAATTCCAAGCTATCAGGAGACATTTTGAGTTCAGTCTTGGTTCTGTCCTGCACTCACCTGATCAATCTCATGTAAATTACTTAATCTGGCAGTGCCTCGTTTCCTCTAGTAATAAAATGTGAAGCAGCCTTGCTGTAATTATTTCAGGATGAATTAAGAAGAGCTTTATGACTTCTGAGTTTGAAGGCAAGGTAATAAAAATATTGAGTCTGCCCCATCTAGCCTGACAACTAGTATTTTATACTCACTGATTTATTTTAAAATTAGTATTTTCAATAATGGAAAAAATTTAACCAATTCCATTCACTTTACCCTGCATATCCACAACCCAAAGCTAAACTCATCAGTCATGCTTTTCATTTTCCATTCTGTCTTGCATTAACATTTCACAGACTTGCAATGTTTCTTTCCTTGCTTAAAAGGCTATCCATAAATATGACTTAATAAATAATGTATTTAAAATATAAACAACATTGAATGCCAAGAAGTTGAAAGTATCATTGGTGTAAATCTCATTCCTTCTGTCAAGTTAGCTCCTAGAAATCAATCTGAAGCAGGAGTTTCTATTTCAGGCTTATTCAAGGCAAAATAAAACAACAGTTTTATTGTTGTCTGACTAGGAAATTAAGATCAGTCTGTAAAATTCAAACAAATCACACTATATATTTTGTTTTGATACAGCTTAAAAGCTTGGAAAATACTTTATGGTTTATTTCTAAAACTTGGAAAAGCAGCAGCAAGTATAAGCTACATTTTAAGGTATTATCTGGCTTTTTCAGGAATAAAATCTCCTTTTACTCTAATATGCTTTTTCACATTCATAGTTACCCTGATGTAACATACCCTGTAGCTACAGACATTGTGCTGAAAATAAACTGGAATTTTTTTGTTTGTTTGTTTGTTTTTTGTTTTGTTTAAACTAGATTACAAGTAACTTGAGTTTAAGGCACTAGCAAAGTATGTCTCATGCTTCAAACATCTGGAAATGAAGATATTCATATGCATCCTCCTGAACCAGGCCACTGAGGGGCCAATTCCTCACCGAGTGTGCAGAGTTAACATCACACTTCTGGATGACTCCATGGTGGGAAATGAAGTCTGTGGCTAGAGCTGTCCTAGCACTAACAGTCATCCTGCACTCTTCACTTTATCCAGCTCTACGTGGGAAAGCTCATGCATCTGCTTAGAAGTAGCTGCAAAGGGCAAAAGAGAAAAGTGGAAACACATGTATGAGAGTCTGTACATTCACACACTCATATTGGTTGTGCACATATGCACATATCTATGAAAACTAGGAAAAAAAAATATTCAAATATTTATTTTTATTGAAATAAAGAGTTGTTTCCACACCCTACACCCATCCCTTCTCCAAGGCAATCAAGTCAGTGCTTCACAGAGTTGAGGCAGTCGGATTTAAACTTGGAGCTGCTCTGTAGTGTCCAGGTTTGTTTTGGTCCCTCTGCTGAGAAGCACTGCTAAATCTGAAGTGTGCCAAGCGGGTTCAGAAGCTGCTCAGTTCTGGTTCCTCCTGACACTCTGCACACCGAGTTCTGCAATCCAATTGAAGAGGCTATTAATCACAGAATGCCAAAGCTACTTCTTCCATTTTCATGAAGACTGAGGAACTGAGCAGGCTTTTGCTGGTCATCCAGCTCTGTTTGCCATTTTCTGGCTGTGCACATGAGTTTACACAGCAGTAAGAGGAAAATGTGTTGTTGTGGAGACAAACAGATCACTTTCCAGGTATTTTCAGCAGCTCAGCCGTTGATGATTATCATACCCTTTAGAGAGAGAGGATTGCAATTCCCTTCTATGCAATTCCAGGGCCTCTTCACAGGCTGTTCTTACCATGTGAGGATGGTGAGAAGGCTTTTCTGCCAGTGAAGCTCGCAGATCCAAACTGCTGAGCGCAGGGTCGCTGGAGGAGATGGTGTTTTCCCAGCCTGCCAGGCAATGCTGTGAAAAGAGAAGGGAATGCTGGAGTGCTTTGCCCTTTATAATCTATCGTGGCCTGTTAGTTATAAATAATAACTTCTGCACAGGGAGGTTTTAGCAGGTCAAGTTTTGAGCAGTTTTATGTGACTAACGGGAAAGAGAAGAAATCTCTAATGGAGCAAAACTGGATAGCTGTCCCCTATTCCACCTTTCACTGGCTAGTTATTTCTAAAGCAATCTCCTGCTTTGTGAAATCAAGAACCCAACCTCTCTGAACTTGTCTCAGCTGACTCATCCAGCACCCTTAACCTCAAGAGCAGGCTTCTTCCTACCTCCTCCCTGGAAATCTCTAGGCCAGGGCTAGGTCTGATTCGTACTACTGCCTGCAGCACTACCTAGTGGCTGGAATACAGGCCCAACTCTATAAAAAGACTTAAATGCAACCCTGCCACTATAGATTTTGCCTGGCCCCTATACACTGAGTACCTCACAGAAGCTTGTGGTTAGACTCCCTAGCATCTGTGGAAAGAAGCACAGGTGCTCTTGGGTATGGTTCAGCATGCTGAAAGGTTGATTCCTGAAACAAGTCAGCTGAACCACAGCCCAGCAATATACAGCTCCACATACTCTTCCTCAGTGTAAAGCCTGACAATATGCCATACACTTCATCCCAGTTACAGCGAGGTATGAACTCGGCAAGAAAAGCTGTTGGTGTGTGCTTCTATCTCAGTGACCCACATCAGAGATTTTAGTGGAAACCCTGCTTCTAAAGATGAGTCTGTTTCTCTTTCCTTCTTGTGCTGCAGCAGTGCCCAGTCAGGGCTGTGCCATCAGTATGAGAAAGAAGACAGCAACTCACCAAAGGCAATGCTAGATTGTCTCCCGGTGCAAAGCTCGTCCTGCAGTGGGCTTTGTAGTTGTAGGCAGGCAAAAGGGTAGATCTGGGAATGCTGACCCTGCAAGCACACAAATTAATAGCCTACACCTTCAAGAGGCAGAGGGAACTTGCATGCCTTCCCACTCAGAACCCACAGGTGTAATCCCAAAGCGACCCAAGTTTAACAGTTTCAGATTAGGGCATTAGATACTTAACGTGTACATCCCGATTCTGGACCAAATTCAGACAAAACATGCATTTCTCCCCGACTTTAAAATTGTTTCTGCTTATGGAAAAGATCAGTAGGTACTTTTTAGGCAAGAGCTATCTCTGTCTTGAAAACAGCAACCTTCTGTAGTGCTATATTGACGCTGTTTTCTCCCTCACATGATCAGCTTTTTCTTCCCCACTGTTTCCTTGAGTTCAGTATATTTCAAAGCAGTCATCCTTAACTACCTGACATCAGCTGGCTCTGCCATGATCTCTGGGGGCTGGCAAGTACGTGGGACCTTACACACGGCGCAGGCAGGTTCCGAATCCAGAGGGACAGTGAAGAGGCGCTCGTTTAACCGGTAGCAGTACACACCTGCCAGAGTAATGAAACACCATGGTATTGCTAGCTTGCCAGAAGGTTCCTCCACCCCATCAGCAAAGCTGCATTCCACCCCAGTGCCACTTATGTATTCTACAGTTCCCAAATCAGTTCCTAAAAAGCATAACCAAAACTTAAAAAAAAAACCCATTAACTAATTACAAGAAAACCTGACAAGATGACACTGATCAAGAGGATCTCTAGAATACCCAAGTATCTTTGGAGGAGGAAGTTGAATCTGATTTAGAATCTGCAGCTAAAAATAACACATTCCTCTTTGTCTTGCGCAATGTGGGGCTCTCTGGATGACGAGCAGAGACTGCCTGATGGTTCATTCACAGCCATTAGATTAGGAAGAAATCACATCTTACACTTGTGGGAACTGGTTACCAGATCTGGTTCTTGTTCAGGAACTAAGCAATGCAGGCTCCTGGGCCTAAAGGAACAGCAAACAAATCAGTTAATTACAGGGGGGCAGGCCCTCTCAAGAGCCCCCCAATTCCAAGCACATGTCACGCTGGGAGGTAAACAAAGTCATCCTCCCAATTTCCCACTCCCATCAAATTGTACTTGTTACTCTAAAGGGATACAGCCCCTCCCCCACACCCACTTACTCCCTGTGCTGCTCATTGACACATGCTTCTTTGTTGGCCTGTCGGAACTCGTGCAGCTCAGCAAAGTACTGATCAGATTTTTCTGCTATTGAAGAGTCTGTATCTAGAAGCCCTGAGAACACCAAGGAAAGAGAAGAGTTCAGGGATTTACTGGAACTGGGAAAAGTCCATGTCAAGCCTCACACAAACACCAGAACTCTGTCAAGCCAGAGATTCACTGCGTGGTTTTGGTCCCTTGTTGCAGTCATTCTTTTTGGTTACTTGGTAGACCCTCTGACCCCACTCAGCTTTACCATCTGCTCCCTGGATTCCCATGTCACTTCCCCATGCCCAGGAAGCTGAGTGACCCTTGGCCTGGATGGGGAATGGCTTCTGACAAGACTGCAGCCCCTCTGCTGAGACCTGCTGCACAGGCTCTGGGTCTGCTGTTCTGTCCCAGGGGCTGACCGCTGTGTTTTAATTCCTCATACTACTGCATCATACTAAGAGCTTTGCTCCACATTTAGGACTCACCTGCAATCCAGTCATAGCCCAGAAAAGGATGCACGGACCAGCTGCTCACAGGCATGGTGTATTCTTCAGGGTCAGACTGGAAAGCCACATGACCACCTTCCTGCAGGGAAGAAAACAACTCATGAACCCTTCTGACACAGCTAGCAGGACGTTCAAAGGTACAGCTTAGGAGGTGGCTGTCAGCTGCTCAAATAGGACACCTGTGGCTTAGTCTGAGGCTGGATTCTACCTATGCCCCTTCCAGTAATTTGCTGATCAGCCCTTTGTCTTCTCAATTCACACAACAGCGGAGTAGTAGGGGAATTTGCCCGGGATAAGGCAGTGTTTCCCAGGGCTTTAAACAAAATGCTGACTTCCCTGTGCCACACCTCCCAAGCCTCAGGCTACCTGAGCTGATGGAGGACGACCACAGCAACAGCTCACCCTTCATGCTTAAGGAAAGCAGTGCTGGACCAGCTGCTCTCCCTGAGCATATGAATCACATATGCAAACGACAAGAGTCTTACAGTGAAGTGCTACAGCTTCCTGGTCTCATTCACGGGCAAAGGACAGCAAGAGCTGAGCAAACTGCCAACAGTCCCTGGCTGCTGAGGCTGGGAACAGCTCTGAACCCAACTTCCAATTTGCACAATGTTCTCCTGACCCCTTCTCCCTATCCTACATTGATGTAAGAAAACCAGCCAAGCACTGGGGTTTCACCACCTACCTCCAACTCTCTGGCCTGAGATGTCGGCAGGGTCGATGTAGGGATTCCAGGCTCTCCAGTGATCACACGCTGCTTGCTGGTCTCTTCGCCTGGTGTCTTCCTCAGTGATGGCTCCAGCTGACACCCAGGCTGTTGCTTGTGGAAATCACGTAGCAGAGCAGACTGTTTTCTGCTCTCTCCACATGCCAGAGGGAAGGCTTCCTTCTCTGGATTTTCTTGAGCCTGGCCATCCCTCTCCACTCCAGAGGTTTCTCTGCCACACGGAATGATTTCAGACACTGGTGTAACATGCTCCTCTTTCCCAGGAACGCTGGGCTCCAAACCTACTGCTTCCTCAATCTTTGCTTGCTGCTGCTGCACCCCTCTGTCTTCGCTGCTCTGTGTAAGAGATGAGCAGAGGGCTGCTCTGGCTGTGTAAGCTCCAGGTTCCACAGACACTGACACTGCAGGGTCAGACGCAGACTCTGCAGCACTGACTTCATTTTCCTTCTGCAAGGACAGAGACTCTCACAGCACCCAGCATCACTCAGATTACAAACACCTCTCATGGTGACATTCCACCCAGTAAATCAATCTCTCATTCTAGTCTGCTCCCCCTTCTGAATTTGTGTGGGGGAAAAGCAAAACCCTCATATTATCCATTAGACATTAGGTGTTTGGAGAGGGTAAGAAAGGGGTCTGCCTCCAGCTACTTACAGCATTTTCCCAACTTGAGGAACACCTTTGTGCTTAGAAGAAAGCCCATTTGCTTTCCTACAAGGCCCATTTGCTTCCCAGCACAGACACCACACATACCCCTCTCCTGGAGAAAGAGACAGATCTTTCAGTAGCTGTTCTATTTTGAAGGGATACTGGAAGGGGTGGCTTGCTGGGAAGCCTTTTTCTGATCTCTTCCTGCCTCCTTCTGAGCCTTTGTAGAAGGTCCCGGTTGGCCTGACGCAACCTATTCAGGTGCTCACACTCCATCCTATGAAGACATTTTCCTGTAAAGCCAGAGGAAGGATGAACTACATGAATGGAAGCATTAAGTGAAGAAACAGACTCAAGAGAAGACACTTTCAGAGTGGTTTTTATTTTCCATGAAAACCACTTACAGCTTTTGGAACACTGGGAGTGTCGATCATTGCTCCCAAGAAATCACTCAGACTCAAAACTCTTTACTCCAGGAACCAGCACCACTACATACCTACCACAGACTCTCCTGAGCTGGAAGGACCCATCAGGACCATCGAGTCCAACTCCTGGCTCCACACAGGACCAGCCCAGTCAGAGCATGGGACTGAGCCCATCGTCCAGACGCTTCTTGACCTCAGTCCAGCCGGGTGCTGGGACCACTTCCCTGGGGAGCCTGTCCCAGTGCCTGACCCCCCTCTCAGGACAGAACCTCTTCCTGACACTCAGCCTGACCCTCCCCTGTCACAGCTTCATGCTGTTCCCTCGGGTTCTGTCCCTGGTCCCCACAGAGAGGAGATGGGCGCCTGCCCCTTCGCTGCCCCTCGTCAGGAAGCCACAGAAGCTGTATCAGACCAATAGTTTCCTGTCCCTCTTGTTCTGTGAGGCCCAAACCTGCCCCCAGAGCTCAAGGTGAGGCCGCCCCAGAGCAGAGCAGAGCGGGACAGTCCCCTCCATGGCCCAGCTGGCCAGTGCCATGCTGGATGCACCTCAGGGTACGGTTGCCCCTGCCAGCTGCCTGGGCACACTGCTGGCTTGTGGGGAACTGGCTGTCCACCAGGACCATAGACAGGAGAGGAATCAGGGCAGAGAGTGGTAGGACAAGGGGATGGATTGAAGCTGGAGGAGGGAAGGGTCAGGTTGGAGATCAGGGGAAGTTCTTCATGCAGAGAGTGGTGAGGGGCTGGAAGGGGCTGCCCAGAGAGGTGGGGGATGCCCCAACCCTGGAGGTGTTCAAGGCCAGGTTGGATGGGGCCCTGGGCAACCTTGTCTGGCTGCAGGCCTGGAGGTTGGTGGCCCTGCCTGTGGCAGGGGGTTGGAACTTGATGGTCCTTGGGGTCCCTTCCAACCCAGACCCGTCTAGGACTCTGTGACCCACAAATCCCTCTCAGCTCTCTCCCTTCAGATGTATTGTCAAATATTTTGCACCGACTGGTAGCTGACTGAACAGAGACAAGACACTCTTACAGAAAAAAAACAGTAAATTTGAAAACAATCAAAAAGCTAAATAAGAGACATTTGACTCAGAGGCTGATATTTAGGATAATCTTATGTAATTCCTCTTTAATGCTCGTTTAAGCATCAAAAGTCTATATTGTGAAAATAGCAGGATGCTCACGAGTTCAACATATGAGTAACAAAGACCAGTGTATTTACTACATCCAAAAGAACTACTGAGTCAAACTGTTTTCCTCACAACTCAGGACTAGGGCTCATGATTCCAATCCAACACATTAATCACTAGGAGTTACTACCCTTTTTTGTCAGAAAGGGGTGTAGGTTAGTAAAGAAGTAAATAAAAACCCCTTGATTTGGCTGGAAGGTTGTCAACATGTTCACAACGCCACAAGCTCCTCTAAACTCAGAGAAAATGTTTTTGGGGCTTTTTAAAATAAACCAAACCAAACCCCTAGACCCAAATGGCCACACTGCTTTGGCTAGTCTGGAGAAAACTATGTGCTTTTCTAGGACCATTTGGTCTGAAGGATCCTTAATCCCTTCTCCAAAGCTCATCTGATTTGTTTCTGAGTCTGCTACCCTGGCAACTGGAGATGAGGAATCAAACACAAGTGTTGTACAGCAGCACTGGGAGGCACAGAGAGCAGTGCTAACAATCAAAAACCTGCAGCATATCTTTTCAGTTCAGTAAGTGAGAGGTGCCTGCTGGACATACAATAGGAATGTCAGTCTTGAGGCACTAACCCTCTCTGAGATCACTCTATCAAACCATAAGTTCTCACAGTATCCAACGGCACATAGCGAGAGCATCCTCTCATCATTGCTCATCGGAGAGCAAATACTCTGAATATAACATTAGTCCAGGGACTTTCTGGAAGGGTTTTACCAGATGAAACCCACTCTTAGAATAATCAAGAAGAAGTTAGACCTTTGTGCCCAAGCCCAGGGACTCAAGGCTCTGAAACCACCTCAGCCCGGGTGCTTTGCAAAGAGGACGTTGTTGTGAAAGACAGTGAATAACTAATAAACGAATGCACCGTTCTGCGCCAAGAGCTCTCATCTCTGCAGGAACGCTGCCCACCATCAACGCACAACTTCTCAGAGCTGTTTCTCCGACTCTCCCGGCCCAGGAGGATGAGGAGCCGGCCCTGTAAAACCCCCCTTCGAGGGCGACACAGCAGCGGCGGACTCGCCCGGCCCAGCGGCTGACGCTCCCCTCTCTCCCCCCACCAAGTCCGCGTTTTCGGCCCCCCCTGCGCCGCCCGCCGCCGCTCCGAACCGGCCCCGCGGCCCGGGGACTCCCCAGCGCTGCCCCGGCCCGGCCGCTCCTGCCGCCGAGGAGCCCCGCCCCGGCGCTCCCGGCATGCACCGAGGCCCCGCCCGGCCGCAGCCGGCACCGGGCGCCTGCAGGGGATGGCGGGGCCCGGCAGCCGTTCCGAAAGCCTGTCCCGGGAAACGGGGCTTTGGGAGAGCGGGATCCGCCGCGGGAGACGGCCCGGACCGCCCCGCTGCGCTCGAGGAACACGGTGGTTCCTGACCATCGCTTCCTCCAGGACTCTGGAGGAGCCGCTGACTCGGCACTGAGGGTTATGGAGTAACTTACAAAGGCATCTCTCCCGCTTTCTGGGTGGTGATTTTAATTACCTTGTTAATTTCCATCGACTGGAAATAAAAGGTGACACGCAGTTACTAGCACAGGGAGCGTGTGGTCATCTGGAAACGCTCTACTTCACGAGTTGGTATCGCGACATGCGGAACACAGCAGGAGAAATATTTTCCCAATTTATTTTATTCTGGTTTCCATTGCTTACAGCATTGATGCAGGAATAATTCATGCAAATTTGTCACCTTAAATACAGCAGAGAGAAAACTCACTGGTAAGAGTATTTCAAAGAGCTCCATCACTCTAACACAAGAAAAGTAAGTAGCAGCAGTAAGATAAAGTGCATGTAGCTGACCTCCTTTAGAGTTTGAGGAAGAGTGGTTTGGGAATCACCTGTTCTAAGGATTAATTTATCATTCTTTATGAAAAGCAGAGGGAATCGGCCCCCTTGCTGACAGTGCTCACTCCTCCACCACTCAAATTAAAGAAATACAGCCATAGTTGGTTTGAGAGGAATCCAGCTCATAAGCCTTTCTGTCAGAAGTTTGATTCTAAATCACTCAGGCACCTAGGGACAAGGATTCCTCACATGTTTAAAAAAAAAAAATCTTCTCTCCCATGTTAGCAGTTTTGTTTCTTAAAAAATTCAAGTGGGTCTTTCCCCTGTTCTATAGCTTAGGTGTCACCACTCTAGTGAGAATGTCTACATCACCAAAACCTGAGCAGTGTCACAGATGCACACACTGGCAAGACACCCAATTCTAAGAACCTCTCGATTTTTTTCCCCTTTACAGATCAGACAATGGCCAAAAGATCAGATCATTTATCAGACTTCCCCTAAAGGCCTGCTAAAGTGTTGCTAATAGCACAAGTCTCCAAAAGCAGGTCAGTGCTTCAGGTAGCCTAGAGCTGCTGAGCAGCATCATCTCCCTCCACCTGGAATTGACACTTTCCTGGTCTATTAGGATGGGCTTAATGTTTTAACACAACAGCATAGGGTACATAGCTTATCATAAAGATGTATGTGATAGACATCTAGACTAGAGATCTGAACTAATGACATAACATCTGCAGCAGACTAACAGCAGATGATCTCACGTACACACAAGGCTAGAGATCACATTTCCAGAGGCAAGGACTCAGAGCTTTTCTTACTCCTTTACAGATCTCACCCAAGCCATGTTTACCCTCTGCTGGTTGCCTGAGGAAACCGACCAAAGCCAATGAAGCCCTCTGATGAAAAGGGCTGTTCAATTTGGGTCAAATTCTGAAAGTGAAAGTTTCGGTTGTTTCCTGCGGGACATCCATTCTTGCCCTGGTGCAAAATACAAGGGACAGGTCTCCCTCCCTCACCTGAGGAGCTGAAGCTCATAATCCCAACAGAAGAACAACATCAAATCATATTACTGCATGGGAACTCTACATGAAGCAAAACCTCTTCCAGCTTGTAATCCACACGCTGTTCTTGTGGCCAAACAGTGGTAATGGAATTCCAAAAGCCTGCTTCCAGAAACACAGCTGTGCGTTTCCAATCCCCCCAACTGCCAACTTACTTCATAAGGCAGCTCACTACACTGTCAACAAGTTCTTCCCATCTTTCTCGACCACCTGCCAAATTATCAGCACTGCCTCCTCCACAGTTATGTCTTTGCAAACTATTTCTCCATGACATGAAATGGGCCAGATTGCATTATTAAGAGCTCTTAAGAGGAAGAAACTAAGTCCATATACAGTAAGGCTGCCAAAGCAAAATCCTAGTCCCTCTTGTTCTGGAAGAGAATTGGGTTTTGTTCATAGGTTTAAACATCACTAACAAGTAATAAACCTTTCTATGAAGGGACATGGTGACCTTCTGTCATGTTCTATAGTAACAGAATATTGACCTAGGACACAGGCTTGCATGGGCTATAAATGCATTGTGAAACCATCCTTACATCTGTGAGCATGAGATCGGTGTTCAGACAAGCAGCTGCCTGTCATACATACATAAACTTGGGGCTTGGAAGTCAAAAGTTCCACCTTTATGTAGTACATCAACAACTCCATAAAAATGTATCAGGATAACTTTGAACCTGATAAATGTTATGTTTGAGTAGTTACCATACTTGATTTTGCTTTTAAAAGCCCTGCATCAATGTTTGAAACACCCATTTCTTTTGAAGTATAGCCTGGTCTCACAAACAGGAAAAGGAGGAGTTATAAACAGCTAGTGTTTAGAGGTGGGACACAAAACAGGGAATCAGAATCCTGTCGTTCACACAGCAACTGGAAACATAGCAATAGGCTTCTCATTCCCTTCAGGGAATTCCATCACCCACCATGTCTCTGTAGTAATTAAGAGAGCACTGAAGGGAAACAGTGTTGATTTCCTCCTCTTCTCCCATTATCTGCTTTGCTGCAGGTACTGATGTGTGAACATGTTGAGTTCGCTGTCAAGCCAACCCGCTTTATTCCTGCAAGGACAGAAAGGCTCTATTAGGTGTGTAAAAAAAGCTCCTGTCAGGCCCATGTGGAAGCAGCAGGACTAAAACAAGCCAACAGCAAGGCACAGAGGGGAGTTAACAGTCCCTAGGCTTTTAGGTTTAAACAGCTCTTGGTCACAGCTTCACATTAATCTTACTGTGTACATAAGGAGTGTTTGATAAATTCTTCCTGACAGCATTTGCATGGTGAAGAAAAACATTAGAGAACTCTGTACAAAGGCAAGGGTGAGACTTTTTACCTGATTTTAGAATAGCCTGAAGGAGTTTGAGGAATAGAGGACTGTATATTTTGGTGAGTGAAAAAGACCTGTAATTCCAAACAAACTAAAATCAAGAAGGAAAAGGTGTTTTGTGAGACAGATGACTTAAATGACTGTCATCAGTACGTGGGAAAGTAGGTAGTAAAGAGAACATGATCTGGTTGGGAAAGATGCTGTTGTCTGCACATCTAACGCTGTGATAGAAGATAGGCTGCACTCAAAGACACACCCTAATCTGAGTATCTTAGGGCAATGACATGAAAAACAATCATATGCAAATGTTGGTGTATGTGGGATAATAAAATCTCACCTGAGCAGCTTTGCTTTGCTCTGCAATGAATCCAAAACTTCAATTTTTTTATTCATGGCAGAAATTTCTTGCTCAAGATTCTCCCGTGTGACATCCACTTGCTGACACAAATGAGCAAACGTTCCAGCAAGCTCTCTATAAAACAAGGACAGCAGTTGGATACTAAGAAAAGTACAATTAAGCAGCAAATTCAAGAAATAAATCCCTTTGATGTGTAGGAATGATGATACCAACTGAGATGTTCATCTTTCCTCTTCTGCATGAGAATATTTTAGAGCAGAGCAACTTGATTTGACAAACTACTTCTTATCAGCACCCATGTACTATACTGGTGATTCAAAAAACATTAATATTATTTTAACACACATGTATCCTTACACTTTTTAAGATCTGGAATTCAACATGCAGAGTTACCTTGTTTTAGCTGTGAATATTGTTAAAAAAAAAAACCCCAAATAACAGAATTTAGCAAAGGTTTTAGCTGAATTACAGGAAACTCACTGTTGGACTTGGTGGCTGCAGTTAGAACCTGTGTAACTGACAATGAGCTGCAGCTTCTCGCCAGCATACTCTACAAACTGCCGTTTGAAAGCTCTCTCTTTCGCTTTCGTGGTCCAGGTGAGGCGCTCGTACACATACAGGAGCCCATAAAGGCCAAAGGAGAGAGCAATCAGTCTCCACCCCACAGCCTTCCACACCTAAAGGAAGCACAAGGAAAACAAATGACATGGCCACCATCTAGGAACGAAGCTAGCTCCCAACAATAGTGCAATTATATTCTAGGCACATGAAAATGAGCTGGATAGATAACTGTGACTTGCAAGTGGTTTTATTGGTCAGACAGCTTATTAAATTAGTACCTAAATTAGATCTGCAAGTGCAAATCAGCTTTGTCTAGCTCACAGAATTCCTGTTTCTGAAGTAAAATATGTTTTTCAGTAACCATCTCCCTTTTGAGAGATCATCCACCTCTAGAACACTGTAGCTAGAATGGTGTGTAGGTATGGAAGGGTGCTAGAGACTGAGGCTCTTCCTGCAAGGAACCAGAGTTACCATGCAGCTTGTGGAGGATTGCTTATGCCTCCCCAGCCTGTGGAGATCTGAGATTCACAACATGCATTATTTTCAAAAGACAGAAAAGCAGCAAGTGATGATTTTCTCTGAAATAGATTAGGCATATTATCTAAAATTAAGTTCTCTCTTCCTTTTCCTGGAAGGAAGATACACACAGTAAGATTCTCTTGGTAGACATTTCTGATTCCTCTGTTTATGGGAAAATACTGATTTACTTTTATCATCAAAAAGAATCAGAAACTAGTTAATGCTTTAGTAACATACTTCAAAAGGGCTATCTTCACAACAACCCTGGCTCCAAGCCTAATGGTTAAGCAAAATAAGCTCAACATTTATACTCAAACAGAAAATCAAAGGAAAAAGTAATCTGCTATCTGCAAATAGCAAATATCTATAGTACTCAGCAGCACAAACCCCTTCTGATTCAATGCTCCAACACTATTTACACAGATGCTGCTCAAATTGCTCACGCACCACACCACCGACAACGATGATCCCCATGGAAGTTCGAGAAGTTAAGGATGCCAGTCCAGTCACCATCGACACCATGAGCTCCTCCTGGGTCATAGAGCCCTGAGGCAAAGGAGGCAGACTAGGATTTGCTGGTGTTAAAGGGCGTTGAACCTAATTAGAAAAGCAGTCACACAACAAAACAAAAGCAAAGTACAGATTAAGAGAAGGCAAACCACTGCCCTGCCCACCAAAAAGACTTCAGCAACCACTGAAATAATAATCACATCTGCTCTTGAGCACTGAATGAGGTGTCTCACCTGGTCATTATAGCCCATCAAGGCCCGACGACCGTTCTTTGGTCCCAAAAACCTGTTCACCAGCATCGTCCATCCAAGAGAGAAATGGAATTCTATGTCCTCTTGGAAGTCAGCACAAAGCTTGTCACAGTTCAGATCGTAGCTGAGCATGAAGCACTGTCGAGGAATTAACATGTCTATCTGCCCCCGCAGAGACACTGGGAGAAGGGGTTTTAAACCATCTGCACAGGCAGAAAATGAAAACAGTCAATAAACAGCTACTGAGTCCACAAGAATTAACCAGACTTGTATTCTGTAGTCAGGGTGCTCATGGGCTGTTCCAGCCTCCACAGTTATTTTTCTTAGTAACTTAAAATTTCCTAAAGCCAAGCATGTTGTAAAGTGAGAGATACATCATGATTACTGTTTGATTCTTAGCTCCTCAGAACAGCACTCTGAAGGAAAGCTTTCCATGGACCCTCCTAAATCCTTACAGGGAGCTGGCCAAATTTACAGTTTAGGAATAGCCAGGAAAACAGAGTCAAAGACCAGTTCTAGAAATGTTCAGGCACCATACTCCTATTAAAGCTTTTATCACGCTGTCTTGGCATGAGAATATCTCAAGTTTCCAAAGTCACAGCTGCTCTCCATCATGAGGAGTAAGTTGATTGTACATATTCACAGCAAATCACTCCAGAAGTTCAGGCACAGAGTGCAAAAAGCAGCAGACAGTCCTCTACACAACAGCATTACTGTTACCTAGAAATGAAGATGATGCTATCTGCACATCAGCCATCAGATTAAAGAGTCCCACACCATCCACCTAGTTATTTTGCACTGCAGTTGAAGGGGTGAGAAAGGGAAATACTGCTGGCTGAACTGACCTATCATCTCTTGCTGCATTGTCTGCAGAGAAGCTGTGATTGCATTGGAGCAACGATCTGACATGTTGCGGCCCAGGCCATCCTCAATGTGTTTATGCAGCTCCTGACAAACAGAGAAAGGGTTATGAAGCTTAAAATAAACATGGGTAGGAAGCAGGCTGCAGGCACTAGAGCTTGACAGTTAAAACAACCCTCCCAGAAGAGACCCACAAATTCTGCCTGCCCACTGCTCTAGCAATAATTTCATTTTTTATTTCTTCAGTGAAGGAGAAGAAAAACCAAACAGAAGTATCTCACACAAACTCTATAGTCTAGGAAAAGTTCTGTTTTCTCTATAGACTGGGATACATCCCACGTGTATCAATGTATCCCTGAGATTCTTTTTACTTTTTTTGGTTTTGTGTTTGTTTTTTTTTTTTAAGATGCTTACTTTTTACAGAAGCTAGAGATGCTTCGATATAAATGTTTTCACGATATGAAAAACCTCATAGCCTAGCTGGAAGAATGTTAGGCAGCTCAAAGAGCTGGAATAATTACTGACTCAGAGCAAAAAAAGGCCTCTCAAATTGCTGAGGCAACCTGTAAGAACCAAACACCACTTACACTCTTGTAAACCTTAAGAACTACTGGAGACGGATGGAAATCTGCTTGGTACTCATCCACCAACACTGACAGACGCCTGATTTCTTCTGCCATTGCGTTTGACACCTGGAGAAACAGCAGAGACCAGAGTTTACATATATTCTGTCCTAGGGACAGAAAGAACACAGCCACTGAAGACATGCATTTCTCAGGAAGCACTGCTGAACACTATGAGCAGTGTTATGCAGCCCCTGCGTGCAAAATGCAACACTGGTGACTTGCAGACAAAGAGGACCAAGAACTCTGCAGACCTAAGTGATGTGTAACAACACAGCCAGAGAAAGCCTGAGGCAATGCATGACTTGAGAAACGAAGAGGCCTTTTCTGTATATTCATAACTAAAAATGGCCTGTCACTGAAAGAAGACTGACATTATTCTAGACTGAAATAATCAGTAAACTTATCTGAAACACTTCAGTATTTTAGGAAGTATTTAAGACTGAAATATACAATATAGTAGCAAAAATAGTTCAAACATTAAGTCTCATTGTTTATTCAAAGCATCTTATCAGAGTCTCTGAAACTTTTCCCTAAGCATTTTTCTACTTCTACAACCTCACAGGAAGAAAAAGAAAAAACCTCTTCAAAGGAATTTCTTCTCCTTCTGTCTGTAATGCCAACATTTCTAATACTTCAAACCTTTCTCAGCACTCTGCATTTTTCCCACCATGCTGCCAGCCTTTTCAGATATTCTCCCCTTTTACAGCCACTCCTCCTTACCTGCCTCTCCACTTCCTCTGTGATCTGTTTTATTTTCCGCTTGTAGTCCTGAGTAAGGAGCTCCAGCTGCTTGTCAATAAAACCTAAACGCTCCTGACGTTCCTCTCGCGTCTCCAGACAGTAAACTCTGGGGGAAAAAAGTGACCATCAAAAAGCCAGATAAATGGATTTTTACCTACAAATATCATTTGAGTTCCAGGAACGAGACAGACTGTCCTGGCCATGAACAAAATGTGTCAGTATCTAAAGTATATACACATAGCACAGGATGAAAAAAAAAAAAGTTCTTTTCCCAATACTTTTACAATTGAGGGAATTAGAGGGAAGACCAAAAGCACATTCTTCCCACTCTCAAACATGCTGTATTCTGATTTACATTTTAAATACTGATATTCATTCCCTTTAATTTCTCCCAGAATACAAGCATCAGTTATGCAAGCACCAAGCATCAGCTCTCCTCACCGCTGTTCCTGGGCAGCAATATGCACAGAATCCATGATGAGACGAACATCTTCTGCAATCTGCTTTGCTCTCACTGTATGCTGCTCAAACTTTGTTTTTACTGCAGACTGGGAGATACATTCCTGTATACAGAAGGCAGCCCAAGATTAGCAGCAGGCAGAAGCACGCTACTTCTCCTTCCCCTATTTCCAAAATGTAGTCCCACTCCGTGTTTATAGACTGTATAAACTCCCCAGGCTTTCCTGAGTAACATCTAACCAGAAGGTTGGTACACATCATGCTCACCTCAAATCTTCTCTCGAAGTTCTGAAACTCAAACATTCTTATTTGAAATCCATCTGCTAATGCTCCACCTGAGAGAAGTACAAAACAAATACTTAAGTTTTGAGAAAGCAATCAGATGTTGAACATGAGGAAATGCTCCTGCTTTACCCTTTTGCCAATGCAAAAGAGTTGCTAAGACACTTCTTTGATTTTGACCTCTCTTAAAAACCTGACCCTTTATCCATTTTTTGAACAAGATTATTCTGTTTTCTTTCCTATAAGATAATGGAAAGTTTGTCAGCTTTCCTCACCTCCTTCTGGCATCCCTTGAGCCCTCTGAATCCTGGCATTCAGCACTTCTTTTGCTGACACAAAGAATATTCGATCCCCTGCCTGGGCTCGATCCACCACACCCAGCTCATCTACCAGGAAACTGGTACACCGCTCCATGTGCTGCCGACGCACCTGAGGGATAAACAGGATAAACCCCACATGCAGTTAAATCCACTTTACTCTCCATCTCTTAAAGATACACCAAACACCCAGATGTCCTCTGCCTCTCTCAGCTAGGGATACAAAAGAAAAAAAAAAAACAACACTTAGTTGTTTTAGGGAATCTTAGAGAGGTTATCTAATTGTCAATTTGCAGCTCAGAAATTTCAGTCATATCCTATTCACAAGTTTATACTCCCTCTAGTCTCCACACTAAGGTAATAAGAATCCAAACTGTAAAACATTCACATCCAACACTTCAGGATTCTACCCACATGGACCAGAGTAATAATGAATTATGTATGATCCATGCAAAGGGAAGGAATTTAAACACACACCTCTTCCATGTATTCTGGTTCAGAGGCAGATGCATCCCAGCGGTTGTTTAAAATAAATATGTTGGGCCGAGACAGACGTTCATTCACCTTGTGGAAGAACTGTTTCTCCTAAGCAAAATGGAACAAAACCTCTTCAGATTAATATATCGACATTTTTTAACTTTTAGCCAAATTCACTGAACAAGTAGACTTGAACATACAGTCTGCATCAATGTTGATTCAGAATTTGCCACCAGAACAAATACGTCAGCATCCAGACAGAATTTGTCAATCCAGCTGTCCAGCTCTGTGGTTACATCAATGCCAGGGCTACCAATAAAAAAAATTAAAAAAAGAAAGAGACATTACTAGGCTGTGTAAACAACAAAAATACAATTAAAAACAGTATCAAGAAATGTTTCGGCTTTCTAGGGCATTAATTTCTCGTCTGAGCCACGCTGTCTGAGGGGACACAGAGTGCAGGCTAAAAGGAAGTACTGATCAAGAGAAACTCTGACAGCAAAGGACTTTGGTCACCATCATCGATTAGAACAGGGCCAATTTCCTTAACATTTGTTAAATTTGTATTTGAAGACACTTCTGTATTTAGTCTGTAATAAGTAGAAAATTTAAAGATATTTCTCACCTGTCCATGAGCACCAGGTCATCCTTTAAGAGAGAACATTTGGAATTGGGCCACATTACGCTGACCAGGCTGCCAGCATTCAGAAGTTCATCTTGATGAAGGGCATGAGCCAGCTGGTTTACTGTCTATTAAAATGATGGATAATTAATAACATTTCCTGTATGCTAGGACCCATTAACACAATTATTTCCCCTCCAGGGCAGTTCACAGACAACTTAAGGTAAAACCCAATTTCAAATCATTTTCTCCCTGCAAAGTTTTCCACATAAAACCTGCTTGACTATCCTAGTCAAAAGGCAACTGGCTATTGAGTTTGAGAAACTTTCCTGTCATGGCTATTGAGGAATTCAGAAAGTCTGGCCTTCTGTCAGTCATAAAGAGCTCAGAACTTTGAGTCATCGTTTCACCTCCCTGCTATAACTAACAGATATAACATATCATCTTATTCATAAAGCGAGCAAGTTCCATCCTGTACCTTGCTCCATTCTAACCTTCCTGCATCTAACAAAAACCTGTTGCTCATCTCTTACTCCTTTCATGATTAAAATCCTTAACTGAAATTTATTCACAGTGCTTTAATTTTCTTGTTCCTTCCTTTTTCTGGCACTTAGAAGAGCTCTTCTCAATTATCTTATACTTACCTTAACATTCTTTTTTTCCTCAGAGCCCTCAGTAAGCAGGAAAGCTTCATGTCCATCTGTCCCTTCTACACGCAGGAAGCAATTAGTGGTGTGTCCAATTCCCGAAGGAAGGACTTTGTCCCAGAGCATGGCATTTATCACAGTGCTTTTTCCATTGCTTGTCCTGAAGTTAAAGAACAGTATACATCAGCTTCTAGGACTCAGATGTACAACTTTTCACACTACAGAAAGTAAGTTCTCCCAAGTGAAGCAAGTGAACAAAGCAAGATCAGAAGCATTAACAATTTAGGTGCCATGGGCAACTTAAAATAAAAAAAAAATAGAGAAGTGTTTTTATAAGAATTCTTCCAAATCAAAGAATTATACGCTACAGATTTGTTTCCAATTCACAAGAGGACTAGTACCAGGAACATGCATACTGCAAGCAAAAGCTGGAGCACTAGTGTTTCTATAAATATTTTTTACTGGCTACAATCCTCAAGATGCCATTTGCCTTACTGCGTGGGGCGCGTAGGCAACAGAAGCACGTGACTCACCTTCCAAAAAAAGCAACTTTCATGTGCCGTCTTGCCAACACTTCACTAATGCCACTGACTTTCGACAGATAACCTTTAACTTCCAGTACCTGCTCTTCTGTTGTGACAGGATCAAGCTCTATGTTCTTGTGTGTTTCTAAAACCAAAACACAGCATGTCTCTGAATTCCAGAGGACATGTCTCAGCACTGGGTGAAAACACCTCTTCAAGATGTGACACACATGACTAAATGTTCATCTGTGTCCCACAGACCATGTGGGTGATGTTGACACATGCAATTGCACCTTGGGATTTTTATGAGCATTCATCAGCTCATCTCTTTTTCTATCTATTAAACATTCTTAGAACTTGCAAAGAACACAGCCAAAACTTCATTCCAAAATATTTTTTTAAAAAGTAAATATCTATGTCTTATGCTGTTAGAGCCTGTTATTGGCATATACTACATACCACTAGCAACAACACAACTAGGTGAGAATACTGAAAGAATTATAGGCAAAAAACCTAACGGGCCCTGCATAGTTTATTTAAAAGCTCCCAGACACATAAAAACCAAGTGTAGGTCACCAACTAGGTGTTTCATAACATGCCTAAGCTTGTCAGCTTTAAAACATGAACCCTGGACTCCACCCATATTGAATAAAATAATTTTCTGTTCTTCTAATAAATACCGGTATATTAACAAGCATGCACATATAAATAAGCACTGGTCTAGCAGCACTGTATAACTGAACAAGGGATTTTTTGGTCTATGTTTGGAGGGACTGTATGTGGACAAGGCACTGTAGTTGGACAAGGCACATTTGTAGTTCAAGAATTCAGCTTACCTTCCAGGAACAAGGAGCTCTCATTGATGTATGCAGCCAACTGTTCAAAGATACCATTGATTTTCTTCTTTGCAGTGACAAAATGTTTAAGCGGGGATGCATTTACCTCAGCCATGTGTCTTTTATCCTTCTTCACTGCAACTATTGACTTGGAACGAGTAAACAACAGGGACATTGCGCTACAGGGAGAAAGCCAGTAAATAAAGGTGGCTCACCGAGTGCCAACAGCTACCCAACTAAACATCCCACCAAGGACCAGATAAATACACGGTTTAAAAACAACTTTATTCTTTCACAAAGAAATTGTTCCACCTTCTACAACTGGAAGCTACTTACATATCACAAATATTATTAATAATAACAAAAAATCCCTTGTTTCCTATAATAAACAGGCCCCAACGACCACTTGTGCCATTCCTCCGCTTACTTTCAGGATGAGTTACGTTTTCACAAGCCAGACATGGTCAGCTCGACGCCCTCTTCAACACGACCGACGGCAGCTTTCCTGCCTTCTCCCTCGCACCGGCCAGACTCCGTCCCGCAGCTCTTCCAGCGACGCCAAACCCAGCCTGTCCCCGTCCCTGCGGCAGAGTGACCGGGGAATGAGGCACAGAGGCTGCCAAGCTCCCCGATCGGCCAAGCTCTGCTCCGCACCACCCCAGCGCCCGTGGGAGGCTCCGCGGGGCCGCCGTCACCCAGCTCCTCAGACGCGAGTCAGGCAAAGGGCGGGAAGCGCCCGTTTCCCGCCCCCACAGGGCGGCGCGCGCCTCGGAGGGGCGGCAGGACCGCGCCCGGCCGATGGGAACGGGCCGGCCCCCTGCCCCGCTCCTGCCCCCGCCCGCATCCCCGCCGCCCCGGGGGAATGGGATGGGGGGCGATACCCCGAGAGCCCGTCACGGCCTCGAACAGCTCCCACGGCCCCACGTCTCACCTTCACCCTTATCCAGCCGCCATGTTACCCCCGCGGCATCCTCACCCGGGAAGAGAGGGGGCGGAGCGTGTCATCGGGCCGCGCCGGGCGGGGCCTTTCCCGAGGCACCACGGGAGCGGGAGTCCCGGAGCCCGGCAGGAAGCGAGACCCGCCCCTGGGCCAGGCCGCGGCCCGCCCATCCCCGGGACTGGCAAATGCTGCCCGGCGGCGCGCCGGCACGGCAAAGTGTGGGGAGAAGCACCCTGCGGACAGCCCGAGGATCGGCCTGTCCCCTCCCTTCGGTAACGGAGCGCTCCGGATGCCACCGGACAAGATTTATTATTGTCCCTGCCTGGATCTTTCTCTCTCGGGCGCACCTTTGAAACAGACCTAAACAGCCCATGGGAAATGGCAGGAAGCGGTCGATGTCGCCTTCCTCGGGTCCGGTCAAACTGGTTGAAGTTCCCTGTCAGAAACGACACGTCCAAAGCTATTCTGTCTCGATGCCACCCACCTCACTGAAAGGGCTCTAAACCTTACAAGACAGTTAAAGCTGGAGACACAGAGAACTACAATAAGATATATTTTTTCCTAAGGACAACCATGATGTGAATGTACTGTTTGTGGAACACACAGGTCTGGCAGGCCCAGAGCATAGCTGTGTCTGATAAGCAGAGCAAGTATCTCACAGTCAATGGCAGATAAGGTTTTGCCCCTTTCCCTCTCTAAACACTGGTCTAGTCTAGACAGATTTTCATACCTACCAACTCACCAGAATCTCTCAGCTCTTCCCAAGCACTCATTTCTATCAGTATAAGAAGCATCTACAATGGAGTGTTTTGGTTTGGAATATCAAATATAGAAACACTGAATAATTATTTTGTCTTAAGTACCAGAGAACAGCTCTTTGATGACCTGTTCAAGTTAGATGAAAAAGCAAGTTCTCAAAAATATCACTGAGAACTGGAATGAGGCCACCAAAGGCCACTGGGGGCTCTGAGTTGTTACCCAGAGATCGATTCATGCTTTTGATAATCTTGGTGTGGGACAGAGCTGAGATGATTCAGCAGTGAAGCCCTCCCAACTGACTGAGTTGTTCTCAGCCTTCCCTTTCTCAGATTTTACTGCACATACTGGTGTGCTCTGCATTTATCCAGGTACCCGTGCTGCAGCAACAGAAGAAAGAGACTCTCCATTGATCTCTTCAGTCTAACCCCCAGTGATACAGTATCATTAGCAGACCTTCCTTTAGCTAACTGGAAGGACCTATATTGCCTTTGCTGCAACTTTGGACTTTGTGATATGCTTCCAGGCACTGCAAAGAGGTAAGAAATCAGATGATCTTCAGGTTCTTATTACTGAGCTTCATCTGGTATGACATTTAACTGTTATGACTCCTGGAGTCAGCTCCCTGATTGGTTTATATTTGGGATAGTATCCAGGAATTGTCTAATGTCCAGTCCTGTATAATGCTGTGGATGAAAAAAGGCCTCCAGCTACTTGGAGAGTGAGCTTGTGACTTGCCTCCAACAAGCTGGATTTCCAGTCCAGGAAAGCATTTTTGTAAAGCCAACCAATCAGTGAAGGTTCAAGTAGACCGCATTTCCAAGAAACGGCGGATGAGGAGCAGAATCAAAAACGAAGGCACAGAATCTCCTTCCAAATTCTCCAGCAATATTCCTAGATATTACCTGCAGTATCAGAGAGGGAGATCTTCCAGTAGTGGAGTCTTAAAATACCATTAAAAAACAATATCAAAATAACTTTGATCAATGCCTTAGAAACTCTCAGTAGCATTCCCTGTGTCCACTCAAAGTCAGCAGTGAGCAGGGCCAGGGAAAGGTCCTTCCTGTGAAGCATGGCTCTAAGGGTCAAGAAAGGACACTGCAATATAACGGGTTCCTTTGGTGGTTGGAAGACCTTCATGGTAATGGGTCAGGCGTCCTGGATGCATAAGGGTCCACCCTTTCCTTGGAGCTCGAATGGAGCAATTGTAGCGCAGGAACCGGCAGCCTCCTCCCTGATTGGAAAAAGAGACACATCAGCTTGGCAAAAGCTCAGGGAAAGGGTCTCTGCCTTCTCCTGGCAGCTCTTCTGAAAGCATGAGAAGGTGCTTTGGGAAATCTCCTGTGTTCTGACACATTCAGAAATGCTCTACCCTAGCCCAGTTGCTAACTGTAATCCTTAGCATGGAGAAGCCAGATAGGAATAAAGAAAAGGGTTTCAGGTGCTTGCAAGCTGTATGGCATCCTTACCACCCTGGCAAACACTTACCTCATAGTCTATTCCAACTCGGTTCAGAGCAATGTTAATGGTAAAGGTGGAAGCATCATGATGGGGCATTAAAGAGGGCTGCTCATCAGGTTTGTAGCGAACTACAAAGGCTAGCTCAAACTGAGTCTGCAGGAGAGAAGAACAAAGTGCACATCTGTTACAGGGCTATAGTAGTCCGTGGCTACTGAGATGCAAAGCAGGGTGTAATATATAAATCACACCCCAGTCACTGCTCACAGAGAAAGGCAACAATAAGGCAAGAGAGTGTCACTGGGAAGCTGCATATTTCTGAGGCATATACTTATGTCATACTCCAGCATCAGTCCTCCATACTGCAAAATAGTATGCACACTGCTAGAGGATTCTGGCGGTCTTTTCACCCAGGTGCAACTGGAGGAGGTGGTGAGCTGACCATGAGTTTTGGTATTCAAGTATACATACCTTGGTATAGTATCCAGGGTACAGTTTCTCTGTGATGGGGGCAATATAGTCCAGAAGAAACTTATACCACTCTCTTTCAAAGCCAATTTGGTTCATGTGAATGTCAATAGTTGGAACGTTCTCATATCCTCCTTGTATTCTGCTATCCTGAAATGGAATCATGAAAATACCCATGAGGATAGGAACCATGGACTTCAGGAACAAAAAGCACTTGTTTCTGGTAACTACAAATAAATATGAAATTGATTTATCAAAATTTCCAAGATGGAAAACTCATTGCAAACAATGATTAAAACCTAAGGTACACAGTATTACCATCAGAAGGGCGGAACACTGTAGCTTCAGAGGACACAGAAGAGGACTTGGAAAAATTAATTCACATTTAAGTACAGGGGAAAAATCACAGAGTTCATCAGGAACAAAATTAGAGTACTGCTTGAACCTCCTTGTTCAACTGTGGGGTCTAATGCCTTTCTGCAGTAGGCACTGCTCCCAGTGAATATGCATGGATAGTGGTGTGACCCAGAAACCTAAAAGCTCCTGCTTTTGCTTACCGTGTTGTCACCTGTGGACCACTGGCCATAATGCTCCATTTCCTCCACCAGCTCATCACAGGCAGTGTCAGTGAATATGGGGAACCAGTACACATCTGGGCAGGGCTGCACAAATTAGATGGGTGAGAACAGCAGAAACAAGAATAGGTGCTCGAGGCAAAAGGAACAAGACTAAACTGACTGTACACCGAGTCAGTTTAAGTGAAAAGTAACTAAAATATTGAGAATAGAAATTTGTCTTCTGATTTCTGTGCCCCACTTCCAGTTAAAGAGAGCTGAAGATGTAGTTCTAGAAGAATGATTTGGCTCTAAAAATACTTTCAAGGGCAGTTTCCTCTGGATTTGAAAGATTACAAGGTCGTGCTGAACCGCTTACTCCTGAGAATGCCAATAGTGTAATACAAGCATTGTCCTGATGCTAATCTCTCATTCTGATGGATAAGAGCCATGTTTTCTTACCATTTCTACCAATTTCCCTTTCAGAGCTGCTGTGTAGTTTTCATGGATGTATTTTTCTCTCCAGTCCTGCAGTTAAAAGATAAGCAAACATTTATGTGGGGTCTGCTTAGGGAGGCAATGAAAAGACAGGTACTCGTGTATTGGCAGCTTCAGACATTACAAATGACAGAAACAGTCTCTTTTTAAATTCTGTGACTACACTGACAGACATTATTATTACAAAGCCTGGACCTTCCTTATTGGTGAAGCTAGTCATCAAATCTTCACATGCCATACTGCTGAGCCTGCTCAGCATGCACATTATCTCACCTCAGGATTGCTGAATATCTGCCAGAGGTCATTGTGGAGGTGAGCTGTCTGATAATTCTCCAGGGACAGTATATGCCCAAACTGATGTCGGTTTGTCAGGTACATAAAGACTCCCTGTAGGACAGAAGGAAACAATCAAGCTTTATTTCCAGGCTCACTTTTCTTTGAGCCCCTACACAAAACAAACACTTGACAGTTTCCCAGTGACGGCTCTGCCCAAGCTGTTCATTTACTCATTCTTTCTTCTGCAGGCCTCCAGTTTAACTTCCAGCCTGGATAAGAGGAACTCTGAAAGGTTATAGCCAGAAGCAGCCATTTTGTGCCTCTGGTCAGCCAGGGATGAAAGCAGAGCAGCTGCTGTGAGATTAGGTTCTTCCTTCTGAGCATGTCAATCCCAGTTGGAACAGCCCCGAAAAGGCCCAAGAACAAAAATGTTATTCCCATTTCATGGCCCCTGGCTCTGTGTGGTTCCACAGCAAGACAGAAATCCCACTCTATTCCAAGCCTGCACAGTACTAATGTCAGTTCATCCTGTCCCATGCCCCAGCAGAGCTGAATGTCTTGAAAGTACTTCATCTTGTCACCTCCACGTGGGCATGTGGCTGTCCCTTGCCAGCCTCTCTTTGACTGACCTGATTCCGAACATTGTTGCAGAAAGCCATGTCAGCATCCAGCTTGCCACTGTGGAAGAGATCTCCCTGGTCAAGCTCTGATCTCAAAGCTTTGGCTTTAACCATGTAAACGCTGCTGATGTAGGGAACATTCCAAAGCCCACTGAAACACAGAGGGGGAAGGAGTGTAAGAGTCAAAGTATTACTTGGCTAGAAACTGGGGTTGGTGCGATGGAGTCAGCATCAGCCACGCTTGCCTAAACGAGCCAACTCAGAACAGTAAGGGGAAACCTTACCAGTACAAATTATCATGCCAGGAAAAATCACTTATATTGCCCAGAGTTTTTAAGCTGCACAAATGCTAGTCCACTGTGAAAGCAATTAATTGCTACTGTGTGGTTTTGATAGGGATAGAATTAATGGCTTGAATCTCTTCCCAGAGAAACAACATATTTTTCTCCAGTGATTTAAAAAACACCAGAAGTACATAAGCTGATTCCCAGCATTTAATGCACATATAATGGCCTAAAAAAAAGGGGGGATCCTGCAATGGATATGAATGAACCAACAATTATACTTTGTGAATCTGCAATTCAAAGATCACCTGGTATTTTATGAAGACTATCCAATAAAGATTAAACAACACTTTACAAGATTTTAAGGATTACACTAACTCTAAATCCACAGGTAGGACAACATTTGAGCAGCTGAGGGAGCTGGGGGTGTTTAGCTTGGAAAAGAGAAGACTGAGGGGAGACCTTATTGCTCTCTACAACTACCTGAAAGGAGGTTGCAGTGAGGTGGGGGTTGGTCTCTTCTCCCCAGTAACAGGCGACAGAACTCGAGGTAATGGCCTCAAGTTGCGCCAGGGAAAATTTAGGTTGGATCTTAGGAAGAACTTCTGTCCTGAGAGAGTCATCAAGCATTGGAACAGGCTGCCCAGGGAGGGGGTTGAGTCCCCATCCCTGGAGGGGTTTAACAGACGGGGAGATGCGGTGCTTGAGGACATGGTCTAAGGGTAGACTTGGTGGCAGTAGATGATGGTTGGACTGGATGATCTTAAGGGTCTTTTCCGACCTTAACAATTCTATGATTCTATGATTCTATGAACATAATATGAGTAAGATTAAGTGATTTTGGCAGAGTCAAGACTCTCAAATCCTTACCCTGATCATGAGAATATCTGCCCGAAGTATGTTATGGTCTTTGCTCGGGGAAAACACAGATTATATCAGTAACTCTCTTTCCATACTCACACCCTCCGTCTCTGAACAACATCCACGTAATCTTCTGAGCGGGCATAGTATCCATCAGGGCTCAGTGCTCCCCAGAAATTTGACCACAGCTTCTCGTGACGGCTCACCATCGGGGCAATCACCAGCCTGTGAGCACAGATGAGAAGGAATTGCAGGACAGGATGTTACCACAGGAGGAAAAGGAGAAGACTTACCACAGGACCATAAGAGATTTATTAAGACCATCACAGAATTACTGTTTCTGTATACTCTGTTGGAATAAAATTCCATATAAGAAAGGGCAAATATATAGTTCCAAACTGCTGCATAGCTGCACCCTGCAGCACATCTCCTAAATTCAGACTTGTTCTAGTGACTAAAGACAAAACCAGGGATGATATACATCCACTGCCTAAAATCCAGAGATGGAAACTAGAGCAAAAAAAAGACCAGGTAAGAGGTGTTTGTCTAGCATTCCACTTCTGACACAGTTCTCTGAGTGCCTTACACATTTTGATCATAAAAGAGCTCACTGTACTCCTCATGTGAAAAATGACCAGCAAGGATTGCTCAGACCAGAGAACTCACTTGTTCTGTTCAATCAGGATCCGTAAAGTCTCTGTGTTCTTCAAAACTATCTCAGCATCCAGGCTAAAGTAATAGTCACAGTCAGGATCCTTTCTGCATAAATCCCTAAAGCCAGATAACAAGAAAAATCACATCAAAATCCTCCTAGAACAGACCAAGACAAGGGACAGAACACCAGGAATTCCCTCACCTTATAGATTAAAGGTCACCATCTGGGTGCTCAGAAAAGTTCAGTTTAGGGTAACAACCCAGAAGGCTAAAAGTAATACAACCACATCAGATTTCAGTATTCAATACACACACTGAGACACAGCCAAAATCAACATTTAGCAAACCCTTTCCCCAGCATAAACTGAAGAGGTTCCCATTTACGGTTGGCCCAAATCCAGACCCGAGATCAAACTCGCACCTGATCATGGACAGGAAGATACTCTGCCAGAAGCTACTACCACACTCCTGCTCTTCAGACATATAAGAGCATATTTTTGTGACCCAGGACTGGACATATAGACTGCTTGATGAGGGTGGGAGGTACAGGGCTGCACTTCTAAGAGAGCAAAGGACCAGTAAGAACATGGATTCTGAAACTGGAGAAAGGAAGTTGGTATTTGGGCTTATTTTCTTCCAATATATAATGGACATGGAGAGTTAATGCTAGGAAAATTGAAAGAAGAGGGTGACTGAAAGAAGAGAAGCATCCACTAGACAGTGATGAGACAAATTTGACTTCTCAGGTTTGGCTGCAGGCTGACTCTGTCAGCCATCATCACTTACATGCCCAAGTTACGTGCTTCAGCATTCTCCACCCCATCATCTGGTCCAATCACTTTGATGGCGAGATATTCTTTGCCATGCTCTTTAACAAAAGAGTCCACCTGCCTTAAGTGATGCTGCTCCTATGCCAAAGAGAAGGTAAGGAAAAAGATAAGATGAGCTCAGCCTCCTGTTCTGGAAAATGCCAAACCAGATGAGCAAATGTTCTTCCCACTTCCACATCTTCACAGCTGGATGGAGCTATCTTACAGGTGCCATGGCAGGTAAGCACTGGGGTTACAGAGCCTGGAATTCTAACCAAAAGCTGCAAAGCTGCCTACACTACAGGAGGAGTATTCTGCAGTAATCTGCATTTGCTGATACCATCACAGGCCAACTGTACTTACATGGTTGTGAATGAAGAGCTGGATTCGTTGCTTTGGATAACGAAGGTTACGAAGCCGCAAGAAAAACTGGGAGAGGAACGGTGTGGGCTGCTCGATGAAAATTCCAATCAGAATCATTGGCAGTGCCTCATCCTACATTCAGTGAGAAAAGAAGTAAGAAGTGGCTCAGGTAACACACAGACACGTAAGATCCCACTGATACAGAGAAAATGGAACTTTTTGGGGTATCCCGTATTTTAGTTAGACTTGCAAAGTAGAAGACAGCTTGGCCTGTAAAAACAGGGATAGCTTGGTGGGGGAAAAGGGAGTTGAGATGGAGAAGCTGATGTATAACCTTGGAGTTATTTTCATAGACATATCTGTGCTTGAAAAACACGAGAACATCCCTAAAATGTGAAGGCAGAATGACCTTGAAGATAAAGAAGGAATGAACTGATGCACTTGGGAAGAGAAACGGCTTTAGCTTCTCATAGTTACAGAAAGCAGTCAGGGTCAAAGTTTAAAGCCAAGGAAGACTACAAGCCTTCATCAAAAGGCCACCAGTGACCACCTAGAGACTAACTGCACATGCAGTAGTAGATGGGAACCTATTATCATGACTTCTCAGAAAGGTGTTGAATATGTAACCAACTTACGGGGAATATAATGAATACATATATAGTTTAACAATATAGGCCTACTCCTAACCCTCAGTGTGTACATTGGGTGGAGGTATTACCTATACACCCAGTGCTGAAAATAAAGAAAACCTGCTTAATGATTTCAGTTACTGAGTTTTCACCATGTCATCATTGTAATTCTAAGACTTGTCTTGAACTCTGAATAGTCATCAGCTTTACCTTAAACCCTGTGAGGCTTCGCAGACCTTCATCACACACAGTGCAGCCAGTCTCAAATGTCCATATTTTAGGAATGTAGTTTCCCAGGTAGTTCAACTGCAGCTGCAAGAGGCAATTTGTCATGTTACACATTACAGAGCAGGGGAGTTTCTTTGCAGCCATTCACAGTGGAAGACCACATTTAATCAGAACTTCATTTATGTTCTTGGACTAAAGAATCCAGAAAGCATGACAGCCTGAGGGTCTAGTTACACACTGATCTTTGAACCAGACCTATCTTGCTGCTATGGACCAGGAGCAATTATTGCTTCTCAAATGTAAACGTACACAGGGAAAATCACCATATAGGAAGACAGTAACCTGATACACTTGAGTCTATTTACAACAAACACAAAGCAAATCTTTTCCTCAGGACACCTGCTTACCTTGGTGGGTCCATTCCCATGAATCACCACAGGCAGAGTGTCATATAACAAGTTTCTTGCTCTGACTCGTGAGTTTTCAAACTTCAGAACTACCTCATCTGGAAATGACATTGCCATCATGTTACCAGAGGAAGGTTTTATAAATAATTAGAATCATAGAATCATAGAATGATTAGGGTTAGAAGCGACTCCCAGAGGTCATCTAGTCCAACCCCCCTGCAAGAAGCAGGGACACCCCCAACTAGATCAGCTTGCTCAGGGCCTCATCCAACCTGGCCTTGAACTTCTCCAGGGATGGGGCATCCACCACCTCCCGGGGCAACCTGTTCCAGTGCTCCACCACTCTTACAGTAAAGAACTTTTTTCTAATATCCAATCTAAATCCCCCTCCCTCTATTTTAAAACCATCACCCCTTGTCCTGTCTCCACAGGCCCTACTGTTTAGTAGCACAATGCTTCATTTCTACCGAACAACTGATCAATAATGAAAGCATGGACATGGATAACCATGCACAAATAGTTTAAGGGATACAGACCATATCCAGAAGGGAGAAAAAGTGTTCAAAATGATCCTGTGAGGTAGTAGGAGGATGGCTGTGAAGCAGAGCTGACAAATACACCTTCTACAGGGAACTGGCAGAAGCCACACTGAGTCTCTCAGAACTGGCACTGACAAGTTGTTCTGTGAGGAACAGCTATTGCTGGCCAGGGAGGACTCGTGCTCTTCTCACCTAAGCATTCTGTGCACACACCATTTCTCTTTTTCATGCCAGACTAAAGTCCACTCTCCTGGCAAAGATCATCCAAGACATCTCCTCAACACAGCCACACCAAATCCTTCAGAAATCCGACTATGACAGATACAAGCTCCAGTCTATCATTGTTTTAATTAGCACAGGAGCCAAAAAACACACTGCCTTTATAATTTTTCACCTGACCAAAATAAAGATGGAGTGGTGCAAGTCTATAAACTGAAATCACTAGGCAGCAGTGTCAGGAGAGTAAGTGAACTACTTTTGCCAGGACTAGCAAAACCAATCAGCAGGTCAAGTCAGCAGCCTGGACTGGTCAGTGAGTGCTGGAAGGCAGTGTCTGGCTGCATCTCACCCTCTGTGGCATTCCACACACACTTCTGAAGCGGAAAGACAGGCAAGCCCTAGGCAGGGTTGTGTTATTACTTGCACTGAAGTCCCTCCCACTTTCAGTACCCAAGGCTAATGCAATCTGACCTGCCTGGAGATCAAAGTGGTCAGGAGGTGTAAAATAGAAAACCTGACCTGCATTCCCCCAAGTGAAGAGGGAATTGCAATGATAATCTAGTTGGTTGCACTGGAATTGCAAACAAATCCCAGAACTTTGGCAGAGGCTTTTTATTGAGGCTTATTTTGCAGGGGCAGGAATTTCTGAAATTCAATCCCTTCTGCCACAACACAACTTTATTTCTGGTGTCAGCATGCAGTTGCATTCCAAGGGGAAATGAGCTTCCTTCTTCCAGCTCACCTAATGCTCCATTTAAGTTTTGGAAAATCCGGCTTCTTTGGTCTAGACTGATGTTGATACTTTCCTTTAAAAGAATGAGACAAATAACCTTCATTAGAACACAAGTGTACATCCACTCTTTACATGTCAGAGACCCTAGGCTGAGAGATCTATCACATGCCTGTAATCATTTCCATACTCTACAAGTTCTGAAGTCTAAAACACTTCCAGTTAATCCTCCTTTTCATTTGAATCTAGGACAATTTGCCATTTTCTAAACCAATTAAAATATATTGTATTAGACAAAACCATGCAAATTGACATTTTAAAGCTGCTGTGGGCATGCCAGTAATAATAAGCAGCATATAAATGGAACAGACTTACAGCACAGTCATATAAACCCCACATACAATATGCAGGAACACCAAGACACCTTCTTGCCCTCTACCCATTGGGCAAGTGTTACCTCAGGTACCAGAACACCATTAAGGGTGCAAGGCCAGCTTGGGAAAGGTTTGGTTTTATTCCCTCCTGCAAGTCCTACTCTGACTGGATTTTTGTCAGACTAAAATCCAGCTTTGACTTAACCAAGTTATTGTCCCTCCAGGCATCTGTTAAGACTGATTGCTGGGAAGGACGGTAGGGTGCTAACATCCGCTGTCGAAACGCCAAGGCAGTAGAATTACTCAGCCTTTCTGTGGCACAGGGCCAGAATTGCAGATGAGAACATTAAAGGAACTGTTCATGTTAAAATATCATGAGCCACATTCAGATTTGAGGAAGGAAAAAAGTGCAAACATTCTGAATTTTTTACTAGCTCTGCTGACACAAAAAATAGTGTAACTTGTTCTCTAATCAGTCTGAAGGCAGTTTCCTATTTCAAATGCTTCCTCTTGCTGTTACTGTCAGTCTGACTTCTGAGTTCCTATGGATTTGTGTTGTCTCCCAGGGCAGACAGCACTGTGTAATGCAGAATTGGGCACAGACAACAGAAGCAGATGACCCCGTGGGCCAGTGCACTGCACGGTGCTCGAATGGCAATGATGCTTCCAGGGTCTGGTCCAGGCCTCTATCTGATGTTACATAGGCTGATGCAGAACCTGCTAGAGGTGTTTGCTGAAGGTAGCAGCAGACTCTGTTCCAGCAGTGCTACACACTGTGATGTCCCCAGTCCCTGTCCTGTGGGACAAGAGTGGCTACAAGGCTGTGAAACTTTGTCCCTGCCATGGCGCCAAATCTGCTCGGGCCTCATCTGCCCTTTACCTACCACACAGTTTGGTGCTAGGTTGGGTATCTGTAGGTCACTGCACTCTGCAGGGAAGTGAAACATGGAGTGAAAGATCTGGGTTTCACAGCCCCTGGGAGGAGGCTGGTTAGTTTTGTCACACAGTAGCTTTACAAACAGCACTCAGTAGCACACAGACACCGGTATGAGTTTCCAGTAAGGTTTGTTTCAAGACACCTATCTTCCCATTCACATTTTGAGCTTAAAAACTGTTAATAACAGAACAAGGGGGTCATGGCTAGAATGCAAATGTTCAGAAGGAAATGGCAACTAGACATACTGCTGGCCTTTTCCAAGTGAAGATGCCAGAGCAGTAATTAAGCAGCAATATGTATGTGATTAACTTATTTTACTGTCAACGGGGATACAGCACAGGGGATTAACAGCAATGTTGCTAACATAATTCCTAACCTCAAAATCTAGGTACACCTACTCTTTTTTCCGGATTCAAGAAGATATTAGTATAGAAGAGCTGATCACTGTCATCATCCTGCCCTTTCCACTCCTTCACAAGTTTCTTCAGGTTTGGAGCGTAACCGATGAAACCTGCGGGAGGAAGTAGGAAGGTGTTTCAACCCAGACAACCGAAAAAGGAATGTTCTCCTGGACACACAACCTCTCACTTCTTTCACACACAGTCTCACCCCACTCTGAGGTACCACAGAAATATGTAAGCTTGCAGTAAGAGCATGTGTAGACCACACTCCCCAACACTGAGTGACACCAGGATTCAATCTGAAAAGCTCAGATACCCACACCCTGAACAACAGGTCTCACAAACAGAAGAAGGGATAGGGAGCAGGTTCCTATCCTCTACATGCAATTCATAGCTAGATCCCCTCCTGCAGGTAAAAGGCACTGGTACTCTTCCCAGTTAGGGCCAGTTATGCACAAGGCTTCAGTCTGCACCATTTGTTAAGGAGATGCTTGCTACCTCTCACAAAGGAGGAAAGAGTTGCTTGCTACTTCTGCCAAATGAGGAAAAAGCTGAGAGAGGTTCTGAGCTGGAACAAGGTTCTGCATCTTACCTCCAGAACCCAGGAAGCGTTTTCCATCTCGCACCTGAGGGTACTTGGCTTCCAGCTTTCTGTCGGGATAGATATAGTTCTCTGCTGAGAAGACCACCTTGCTCTTGGCTTGTCTGAACTTCTTCAGCAGTTCTGTGGGGCCCGAAGCAAAGAGTACATCATAGCTAGAGACACACAAGAGAGAGAGAGAGAGGTATGGAGTCAGAAAAACAAGTCAGCACAAACAGCTTCTAGGAGCAGCTAATTCTTCAGGACTCCCCTTCTTTAGCTCTGTTCACAGTATCACATTTTTGTCATAATTGTAGCTAATTAAGGACAATCTCATTCATAGAGTAGATGTTACTATAGAAGACTCCACACTGGCTTGGGGCAACTTATGCCCATTCTTACTTGTACAGAGTTTTCAGTGATAATAAAAACAAACCTGCAAGCTGGAAAACATGCTGATATCTTCTTGCTTCCCCCATTTGGAACTGTGAAGCCCTGGTGCCCTCACTGTTTGCAACAACTTCTTACTTATTGAGGGAGAAGTTACTCCACCATTCCTTTCTAGTTTAACAAACCCATAGGTGATACTTTTCATGTCTTTTACATCCTGTCATTTTCCACGGAGCTCCCTGCAATCTCCAGGAGGAACCTATACTGGACACCTGTCACTGGATGTGGCACTCCAGACACTATCATTTTAGTATTGTGTAGAACTGACTAATTCCCAGGCACCACTGTCAGAATGAGACTTGCATCTTCTGCAAGGGGATGTGCATACTTCAGACTCATTTTGGTGACTGAAAAGTTGCTTATTACAGAGATTAATCAACCCAAACTTCTCTAGATGAATGTAGACACTCAGAGCTGCATAAGATGATCACCCTCCCACAGGAGCTAGAGATAGACACAGGCATTTCAGCTCTGCCTGCTGCTGGGCACATGAAAATACATGGAGACTCCAAGCTGTCTTCTTTCCTCCCTATACTTCTCTGGCAGGCTAATTCTTGGCTCTCAGGATTGTGCTGCAGCCCGCCTCACCTTATAAAACAAATAATTCTGGTACGAAAGGCCTGCCTAGATCCATGAAAATTATCTGCTCATTCTCTGCAGAGGCAGCCAAATTCCACCCTGGCAGAAGCAGGTATAGTGCTATCAACTCTGCAAGAACTGGAATCAGCCTGTTCTGATTCAACCTTTCCAGCTGCCACGGGTGCAGCTCTGAATAACTCTCAGGCAACTGAGAGAATTCAGGGGGTAAAAACCAGAGTGGTCTGGATGCACCTTCCAAAAGTAATCTACTTCAGAGTACATTTCTTCTTAGCAAGAACCTGTCCAAACAGCCTTACAATTCAGATCATGGCAAATATTTTCTGACCCATTACCTTTCCACAAAAAGGATGATCAAGTCTTCCTTGTCTGCATACTGCTTCAAAGCTGATTTCAAGAGACGAACCTTCTGCCCACCTCCTGCTGGCTTCTTGTCATCTCCACCCTGCCATTTCTCATCCAGCCCCAGCACCTAAAGAACAACAGGACACAGGGTCTACTGAACAGGGCATTTCCCCAGCAAGACTCAGAGGAAAGAACCAGCACCCACAATCTTACTAATGCTGGTAACTCCCTGTACAAATCACCAAAACCCCCAAAGCAACAGCACCAGGACAGAGGGCCTGGCTGTAAATGGCAGCCTTGGACCCATTCCCCGGGACGGAGAGTCCCCGACACGCAGCACGGTAACACAGCACTCTCAGCAGCAGGGACACAGTACAGTGCACTGTACCACGTGTTTGGGCTCTGCCATGGAAAAGTGGCTCCCCTGAGCAGGAGTTGTGGATCTCATCTCAAGCCAACACTCAGGATGGAATAAGGGCTGCTGCAGAAATGGTCCAGTCACGGTATGTTTCAGCTGGCTGGGCAGGTGTGCCCTCTCTTGGGTTTTTATTTAATCAATTTGTGGTCCAGTTTTATCCATTCCACACTTCAAAACTCCCTCTGAGCAACCACCACTGAGGCTGCCAGCTATCACCTGGACTTTGTAGTTGAAGAACTCGGCTGATCTTCTAAAGCGCTGGAACCCCTCGGTCTGCTTGGTGGCAACAGTGAGAACCAGCAGGTTTTCTGCATACAGGAGAAACCAGAGACACAGTCAGCTCAGGTTGTTTCCACAACCAACTGTTTCACACCGAACGATGGGGCTTTACTATCTGAGCCAAAGTAGGGATTGATCATCTTAATTGTACTCGACTTTGACAAAGGGAAGTGAAAACCCTTGAGAGGCAAAGTGACTTTCCAAGTACAATCTATAGGTAGAACATAAATCCAGCAACAGAATCCACGAGTCCCAACTCTTGCACAGTCACTGCTGCTCATGGACACAGGTCACATCTGTTGTGTATGACACTGACAGATGTCTGGGATCATTTAACATCAGGTAAGGGAGGCAGTCGAGCTGTGGAGCTGCCATAACCTGCTGAGAAGAGAACAGCTTGCACACACCTCACTCAATTAGCTCTACACTGTACAATGTTAAGCACTGCAGGTTTTCCTACTGCCCACAAAGCTTCAACCTCAGGAAGAAAAACAGCTTCAAATTCCACTTTTTTGCTAGAAAAAGAAAACATATTGTATGGAGTGGTTTTTTTGCCCTGCTATTGAAAGCTACAGATTCTCTTCTCACACTGACATTATGAAGGAAATTAAACTTGAAGACAAAAAAATAGAACAAGACACCTCTTTGGATGTCATCCATTTGGTGGAATTGGTCTCCTGTTCCTCCCAGAGTTGCTATTTTGTCACTCATCATTAACTGAGTGTAGGGACAACCAAAATTAGGTTGGATGTTATTATTCCCTCTCCATGCCTCCTCCAATTTCTACTGCATTCCAGAGGTGTTTTCCACATTTTTCATACATATACAATGTGAATTTAATTCTGCCCTTTCATTTATATTCTCCTCCCAAACTTGCTTTTCTTTTCCAGTCCCTTAAAACGACAAAACTAAGTTCTCTTCCAGAAGTTTCTTTGTAGTTCCACTGGCATATGATTTTTATGTGGATGCTCTGGTTTCCTCATTGTAATGATTAAACGTTATGCTTCATCTTAGCACTTCTGCTTAAGTAGGAATTGTATAGGCTCTGGCACAGAGCTTAAATGTGAACCCTGGCCATTTGATTTTAACATCAGAAAATACCAGGAAAAACTGAAAGCACATTTTCTTGGCTTATTCGGGCTTCTTTTGAAACAGTGATTTTTCTTTCAATGGATGTACCAGATGCATCTCCCCAGCTGACCCAAACTGATACTGTGATCTTAAGAGGAAGGATCTAGGAGCTGGAGACCTAGACAGACCCAACAAAGGCAGAAAATGTAAAAAGTGTTAGACTTCAAGTTAGGAGGAAAGAGAATGTTCTCAAGTAAATTTCTAAAATCCTGTATGTGCATCAGAATAAAAAGAGAGGACAGATTGGGAACCATCAATAGGTCAGCTGTAACTGTATTTTGTTAGACAATCACACAAATGAGTGACAGATAAAAGAACATGAACCCTGCATTTGTGCCATCTTTAAGGGCAGATTTTAAGTATATGAAGTGCATTCCTAACCCAGCTCCTCTGGCTTACTCCAGTTCCTAGGATCTCATCCACCCTGTCAGAAGGTGCAAACAAATGAGTAAAATATGTATCTCCTCAGGGAAAACGTTAAAGCCATTCAATGTTCTAGCTATATGATGGCATGCAGGAAAACACGGCAGCTTTATTAGTTGGTTCTGAGCTCAAGCTTCTGAGAAGGTGAAGATCATGCTGCCAATGAAGAGGGGGGCAAATGTGGGCTTGCCAGGGGGAAATGGAAAGACAAACATCAAATTCCAGTACCTGAGAGGAGAAAGCGTATGGTAATGATAAAATGAAAGAAAGAGCCTGACTGCTAGGCAATTATTCCAGCCTGAATTCTCAGGCATCTCACATTAAATGAATTCATTTTCATGCCACCTCCCCAAGAAAGCAACAAAGTGCTTATACATCATTTGAAATGACTGCCACAAGTTTGCTGGGTAAGCTGGGAGAGGTAAAGGCTCACAGGGATGAACACGAAGCAGGGACCTATTTCTAATACAGAGAAGGTTTCACTGTGCAGTGTCTGAAGTCACTGGAGCGTGAAAACCCAGCACAGAGACAATGATACTCCCCAGCAGAACTCCAAGTTACAGATTCTCTTCTCACTGCTGGTCTGTGGGGGTAGACTCAGAGGCATTAAGCTCAGTTTCTGTTCTGAGAAATCTCTGCAGTAGCCATCCCAAGAGACATTCCTTCAGTTCAGTGCTAGAAGCTTGGGCTGAGCTATGCTGCTCCTTCTCCTTTAACCCTTTTTTCTCTTTCTTGAGGATCTGGCTGAACACCGGTGCGGCTGACAGGTATTTCCAGAGGCAGAGCAGTAAACCCTTGTGATTTCAGTATGACATGAAGATGTTTTGAAACCTCTGAAAGCAGATTTATGCTTCCCTGTTTTCCATGTCACAGTTACTCTCCGTGTCTGGAAACAGTAGCCTATTCTGTGCAGCTGGGCCTCCTGGGCCCAGACACTCCTCTGGCCACACCGACCGCTAGAAGTGATGTAAATACATTTTCTAATGTAATGGCTGTAAAATATGAACAAGTGTGGTTAACAAAGCAAGCACTGGACTTGAACTAGGGGATCTGAACTACATGTTAGCTCTGCAACCAGGAGCCAATCTTGCTATCCCTCTTTTTCCATCTGTGGAATGCTCATAGAGGGCATTTACCGCTTTTGTGATGTTTTTTGAGTCCTACAGGTGAAAAGGATTGTGCAGGGACAAAGCATTGGAACAGTCTCTGAGACCAACATCACAGAGAAATGATCGGGTGGGTATCCCAGTCTTTACACAGAGCAGGATTCAGTACGATACTGAACTCCTCTGAGCTCAGTAACAAAACCAGTTTGGAGTTCTTTACTTCTTCCCTGACTCTACAGGGAAAGCACAGCTGCAGCTGTGTTTTAGGACAAGGAATGAATTTATGTGCAGGCCTTGCTTTGGGAAGTCTTACTGTGCCACTTCCCGTGAAGACAGTGCCCAAGAAAATACCATTAATGCAGGAATCAAGTAGGAAAAAAACACCCACCAAACCTGTGTACAGTGATAATCTCTGTATTAAATATACATTCATGGAAAGTTTTTTTTTAAAGATTCCATTAACTGCAACTAACTATGGAGCTTTTGCAGAGATCTAAAGGAATGTACCAGAGCGGAGACAGGTATCATTGTTCTCATACTGCTCTGGGGAACCTGAGGCACAGAAAAGGTAAGGCATTTTTTCCTCCAAACCATGCCAGAAGTGGTGGGTTCAGAAAGCAGTTAACTCCAAATCCTTCTTCCTAACTAACACAGCTCGTTCTCTCATCCACACACACAATTCTTTATCTTTAGTATGTTCTAAAACCTTACTACAAACCTGGAAGATTTGGGGTGTGTGAGAAAGGCAGGATAGCACAGAGAATGAATTCCTTACTTAGATTAGTCTTAATAGTTATCCTAAATACTGAAATTATTTTACTCCCTGTCCAACACTCCCATGGATCCCTATCAACTGTCTTGAGTAATACATAGTAAAGGTAATTATACCCCAGAATCACGTACTGTGAAGGGAAATACTCTAGGCATCAAAATGAACTCTCCTAATTACCACTTCTCTAATGAAGACAGAGATAATTATCCAAACTTCTTGGCAGAGTGACAGCATGTGAACCTCTTTGTGGGCCTGGCTGACACTCTGTAGCTGCCCTAATCCCCTACTGTTCTACCAATTACTCTCCAGCACAACTACCAACTGTTTCTGTGGCCACAGATCGATGTTATTTCAGGAGCATCCCAGACCTCAGGTCCCAGTGTGGCCAGTCTGGGATCAAGCACTCCTCCTATCTAATTCTTGAACTGTATAAACTCAAAAGCAGGAAGGGCTGACCCAGACGGGATGCATCCCAAGGGGCTGCGAGTATTTTACTGGGATGAAATGGTGCCCAAAGCTCATGTCACACAACTCAGAGCCGAAAGCGCTGGTAACTGAGACACTCAAGAACCATGTGCGGAGGACACCCCCGCCAGCCTCTGCACCGCCTCAGAANNGCCCGCAGCCCCCTTACCTTCCTGCCCCGAGGCACAGCCGCCCTCCGCCCCGAGCAGCGCCAGCACCGCCAGCAGCAGCACCGCCGGAGGCACCATGGAGGCGACTTCCCCGCCTGGATCCCGGCCCGGGAGCCGGTCCCGACCGTGGGGGCGCTGCCTGCGGGACGGACCCGGCGGTGGCGGCTCTAGAAAGCTCCGGGGCTGCCGGAGCCTGTGCCACGCACCAGACCCGCCCGGCGGGGACGGGCGGAGGAAGCGGGGAAGCGGCGACTCCT